>JAXBDA010010144.1:0-11098 GCA_036023075.1 Gaultheria prostrata
GGGCATGAGGGGGTGTTCCACTATTTGGTTTTTTGGGTCTTCTTGTTCCACTAATAGTTTTTTTGTTTTTTGATTTTTTGAGTTGTGTTATCAAATTACCAATCTACCCTAACAATTCCTAAATGCTTGCTTTTTCTAAAGTCACGGGACACACGAACGTGAATAGGTACAGAAATTCTAATTTTTTTTTGGTAATCTCATCTTCCCACAGGTTTGTCTTTTAATAATTTTTTCAGATGATAAAAAAAATGAAAACAAGTTGATGTGTTCCGTTATAAAAAAAATTTGACAGACTTATAAGGGGAGGGCAAATTTGTAATTTTACATTAGTAGGATGTTTTTTGGCTGATGATACCAATTGTTGTTTTTAAAAGGTTAGTGAAATGAGTTGGTTTTTTTTGGGTAGTTTTTTGTTAGCAGAATGAATTAGTTTTTGGGTTTGAACAAAACTGATTTTTTTAGGTAGTTT
Source organism: Gaultheria prostrata (assembly GCA_036023075.1). Taxonomy (NCBI): domain Eukaryota; kingdom Viridiplantae; phylum Streptophyta; class Magnoliopsida; order Ericales; family Ericaceae; genus Gaultheria; species Gaultheria prostrata. Next base: position 470 of record JAXBDA010010144.1, read on the forward strand.
TTTTGTTAGCGGAATGAAGTTTTTTTTTTGGGTTAAAAAAAAACTGATATTTTCTTTGTGGAACACCCCTGAATATCAATTACCAAAATAAATTGAACTTAGGAATAAACAAATAAACCTTGGGCCTTTCGCTTGGGACCCGAGATTTCATGGATTATATTAGTTCGGCCCAATTCCCAGTTGGCGGTCCACTCAATGGCCATCAAAGTGTTACCAGATATGTGTACGTGTGTGTGTGTGTGAGAGAGAGAAGAGAGAGAGAGACGAGAGGTAGTCGTCCCTGTATCACGTCTCGTTCCAGTTCGTTCAATCTGAGAGAGAAGATCTGCGGAATTCTGTCGATCTTCGACTCTAGAAGTGTCGTAGCAGAAGAATTACAAGGAGAAGAGGAAATGCTGCCCACTGTATCAAGAGGGCGTACGCCCTCACACGTTCGGTCCAACTCCAACCCCGTTTTCGCCCAGTACCTCAGGAGAATTGTCAAGGTTCCCATCCGCATCCCTTCTCTCTCCGCTAATATATATCCCTATATAGCTATATCAACACGCCTTAAAAGAAATTTTAAGCATCGTAAATAGATCTGATCCTGTTCTCTAGAAAATTTTACTCGTATATCACACTCTTGTCAAGAAATTAGATTGCTGTAGTTTTTATGGATCTTGTGCAGTTATCCATGAAAAATCCCTGATAAATTTCAGCTGAGCCTTCGAGTTTTAGGTTTTGAACTTAAGCACTTCGTGTAGTATGATCCTTAAGAGTTAATTTTTAGACGGAAATGTTATAGGGATGTTTGTGATTTTATTATTTATGATAAATTCATTGAATCGTGATGCCGATAATGAGGTACGAGGAGGATGACTGGACGGCTTTTACTTCTAATGGTTGATATGAGTGTTATTTTTCGACCAGCTAAGGGTTTCTGACGCTGCGTTTAGGAGCTCAATTTAGTGTTATTTTTTCGTGGGTATTCTGTCCATTCTTATGAGTAATGCCAAAGTGGGGTTTTTCATTGGTGTTGAGTTCATTCTTATGAGATATGGCAATGCAAATTTCAAGTTTCTTAATTTTATCAAAAGTTTGCAGAGGGGAAAGCGCAAGTCAAGGCATTGACGTCTCATGAGGCCACGCGTAAGCCTCAAGGCATTCAGACATAAGCCTTTGGAGATTTTATTTTGTATTTATAAAACATAAGATTAATTAAAAAAAACCATAAAAGAGGGCATAGTGTTTCTGCCCTACAAAGGTGCCTTACTAACAATAAGAAAATAGGAGTAGAATGCAGAGGAAACTGTTAGGCATAAAACATAGTGCATTAATAAATCCAACCTTTAAAAGCACTCATGACTACAACGAAACCTTTTGACGTTGCCCAATAACTTATAATGAACTGCCTCTTCACGGCTTCACCTACCAAAAAACAACTCTTCTGACGTATTCGCTTCCGTCGTTTGGGCGAAAAAAGGCTTGAAAATCATACGACTCCAATGGTTGAGGTTTGCATTTGTGGCTGTCTGCCCAAAAGTCAACGTCCAGGTGCATTTTTGCTGCGCGGCTGTGCTTTGCCTCGAGGCTAGCTTCAAGGCTAGCAATAGAATAGCCTTTGAAAACATTAAATTCCATCATGTAGCTTGGAAATGTTTCTCAATTTTTGGTATCTGAAGGAATTTGGCAACAATCTTATCAAGTTCTCTCGATTAAGTGCTGTACGCATAGTTTAGATGAAATAAAAGAGCTTATCAATAACTGATTTCAATCCAGAATTTTTTAATGCCATCACAGAAATCGGTCACTGCAAAAGTTCTATTCATTTTCATTTTGAACATAAACTCGCTGCAGAAGTTGTTTTGTTTAAGAATGGAAATTGGTACAACCCAAATTCGTGAAAGTTTGAAGACAAGTTTAAAGACAAGTTTGAGTTTTAAGAGTTAAGAGTTTGAAGAAAAGTTGCTTCAATCAAGTTATAATTCCAATGGGGCTAATCATATCTGGACATTAGATGTTTAATTCTCCTCTCATTAATGCATATGCAATTGAAAGTGTTTTTTCACCTATTTACGTAATTATTTACCTGTTCCTTTCCTTATGGATTATTTCTTTTGTCTGGTTAATTGTAGTGGCAACAAATGGATATCGAATATACTTTCTGGCAGATGCTTCATCTCTGCACCTCACCTAAAATTGTGTATGTATCCATCCTCACTGCTATTGTTGTTCATGTTGTCATTTGGGTGATCATGTTGCTGGTGGTGGTTGTACTTCTTAATTTGTATGCTCATACCCGTAAGAGTTTCCTGTAGATGAGAGAGCATCACAATCCAAAAATGTTTTTTGTTGGGTTGGATTATTGATGCGATTGGCAGCTTCCGTGAACTCGATGTTTGTGCATGTAACATTGCATTGACTCAGTCACTTCTGCTGTTAATACATTGACACTGATCATATGGAATTGGACAACTGCAACTCCAATTAAAGAGAAGAGGGCGAACTGCATGCATTTTGCTGTAATTTGAACACCTAATATCTACCGGGTTATCACTTATCAGAATCAAGTTTGTTAGTCTTTGAAGATGGAGCTTCTGGCCTCTTGTGACCACAAACTGTCATATTTACTCCATCTCTGTTAGGGCTACAAGCACCATCTCTAGTTGTCTAGAATACATCACAGAAGACTTTTTGTTTGTCTCCATCAGTACATATAAGTGCTCTACTGATATTTAATTTTAAGCTATGTCACCAACCGAGTCCAACTTGAGTTGGATGTCTTGAACTATCATGGGAGCTATTTTTTCTCTGCCCCGTGTGTACATCTCAAGGCTTATTTCTCTATTTCTTCCTGACCCCACTCCAAAGGTAGATGAACTAAACCGAAAAGAAACATAGAAGGAAAAAAAAATGATGGTTTAGGTGTTAGTGTTTGTTAAATGTAATTGTTATTCTCACTTGACTTGGACCACAGTTGGGGAAAAGGTAGAAAACGTTGATCAAGTGATGTAGGCTCAGTTTTTTCTATACTGAAGATTGAGTAATAGTTCTTTCATTCTCGTGGTTCATTATCCTGCTTCGATTGGTTTCTGGCCTCATTGCAACAATGTAATCTTTTCTACATACTTAGGCAAAGGAACTGAGTAACCTTGCCGTCCTCGTGATCGCAAATCATCAATTTGGCATTGACTCTCTACAACATATAAAAACACTTCCTACCTCTTTATTTCTATATTTGTTCTCCTCCATGACTGCATTGACGTTGTCGTGCAATCATGCTAATATAGTTGAAAGTTGTGCTGTTAGCTTATATTTTATTTTTAAAGTTGTGTTCTTATGGCATTACTGCGGTAACATCCAACATCATTGACAGTGAGAACGTTTAGTATTTGGTAAGTTCGTAAGGCCACCATCTAGTCTGGAGTGGTTTTAGTTTCAATGGGAGGGGCTAGGTAAGTCTGGTAGATATCTGGATACCGCAATGGGAAAATTTTGACTATGATTGAGTCATTGATATTCTTGGTGGATACGCATTTCACCGAACGAAAATCATGTATACTATTGTTTAGAAAGTGTGGTTTGAGTTTACTGTCAGAGAATGCTAAGTGTTGGTTCTGATTTTTTTGCATGTGGATGGATGCAGCTATCAGCATACAAAGTACCATAAGCGTAAGTCTACCTCTAATTTTCTAGTTATGGTTTGGTGAGGTTTGATGATTTTTAAGAGGGCTCACAACAATTCCAAATAATTTTGTTTGGCTGTGGCATGCAAATTTTCTGAACTTCTGTTATCTCAGTACATGTGTCATCCCTTTAGATACATAGTTTCAGTATTTTTCTTGGCAATTGGCGTCCTTGAAGATCTGCTGGCTGGCTTTTTATCATCCCACTTATTTTTCATGAGTTCCCAAATGAGTAGCCTAGTTGGCTTCTTATCGGATGCAGAAAATGATCTTTTGCTTGTCAGAGTAGAATTTGCATTGTCAGTTGTTTTGCCATTTCAGTGAGACTTTATATTATACAATCTACAGATTTAGTGACTATAGTGGCCTAAAGCTTATCATAAGGTATAAAATAATGGGACCCAATGATGCATATAAAAGGACTCACTCTGTAGATCGTGTTGCCCTCTTGCATGTATGGAGACAGTAGCCATAAGAGGGTGCAAAACAATATGTTGAAGCAAATAGAAAGAAATACTCCCTCCCTCCATTTTGTTGGCCCCTTATTGGGAAACCAACTGTTTAATGGAACATAATTATTGCAATGTACTTTTGGTAATTTTCCAATTTTGCCCCTTGATGGAATTGTTTCTTGAAATCCTAACTTATTTAAGGTAAGAGATAAGGATGGGCAAAATGGGAATGTTGCACTACTTTTTGGGGAAACTTTTCGAAATTGAATCTCTCTAGAACATCTCAAAATGGAATACTGGACCATGTTTGCGAGACGGAGGGAGTAGTTGCTAAATGACCATGTAAGCTGTAACAGTTGATGTGTATGCAAACATGATTGGTATGCATCATGCACTTAAATGTACACATGGATTTGGTCTCGAACGTGGAAGTGAAAGTAGGACAAGTGCTAAGAATAACCTCTTACAAGCTACGTCTCTCAGTTGATAAGGGCAGTGGAAGGGATTTTCAGAGCTAGTGACCGTTTTTCAGGGGGTATATGAAGTCTAGATGTCGTAGCTTGTGGTGCCGTTGGTCTCTTCGTGCATCTCCTTTCCTTTGTTCATAGTCTCTTAAACAAGAACTCAAGGGAACATTTAGTCACTAGATTATTTTGCTTGAGATTACTTCAGGATCAACCTATGCATCTCTATATGGAAATCTGAATATATTCTTCTAGGAGTTGGCATTGGATGGTTGTTCACCTATCTCTTTCTGGTCTCAGAAACTAAGAATCAATGGGCACGTGATGATCCCGCCTTCATTGTTGTCTGCAGTCTTCTTTTGGTCGTTTCTACGCTGGCTTACTGCGCTGCGTAAGTGTTCCATATAATCCCCAATACTGCTATTTCTTATAATATTCAAATCACATGGTACAATAACCCACACAAGCTTCCTTTACTTACCAGAATATTGTCTAGGGAGGAATCATTGTTATGGCCCTGGAAATTCCATTTGTTGTCGTGGCTATGTGTACAGGGGTCACTTGTCAAAAGGAAAACAAAATGACAAAGATATGCAGATGTGCAATGACTAGTGCTTTATCATGAACACACTTCACTTTTTTTTTTTTTTTTTGCTCAGCATAACACACTTCACTTTTTATAAAATAAGTTCAAGATATGACCCACTAACATCCACAAATTTGGATTTTCTCATCTTTCATTGTGGGGAGTGATTTTCATACTGCACTTGAAGATTCTGTGATTCTCACTCTCCCTTTTCTGTCTTTCAGCTTCTCCCGAAAGGAATGGGAGGGGGTAAAAGAGGAGTGAGAGGGTAAACAGTGATCATAATCTTTCTGTACTCTACGGTTGCCTGCTTCGAAGACTGCATATAAGGACATGGACTCATTAAGTGCCTAAATTGTCGTGTTTACTGCATTACTTAGAACAAGAATCCATTTTCATGTAGAATGACATCATTAGTTTATTAAGCACCTGTGTTTTGTGAGGACTATGAAAGATATTTTATAAAATTAGGAACTCTGGGCATCTTAATGTCCTTGGGTGTGAAAAGAAGACCAATCCGACACTTACACCCAATACTTGTCCCCCTGCGTATAGATTGTACTTTTTGAACTTTAAAATATATGTAATAAGTGTGTATGTTCATGCTTATTCCAATCTAATCTTGCTATCTAACTTATTTCAGGTATGACCATAGCATGGCACACGCAGTTTTTGTCATCATATCAGTATTGCTGTTCCATTTTTACTTAACCGGAGTAGTTGTAGCCACATGCTGCTGGTAAGAGATGCTACTTATACACAACACATGAAAACTGCCTAATAACTGAAGCTAGTTAAAATTTCGTTTATTTTCTCAGTGTTAGCAACCATACCAATTTATCCACCTGATAAGGTCTGCTGAATTCTGGTCCTACCTGTCTGGTTTGGTTAGAAGAGTAAACTGGGTATCAGGGCTAACACTGGATGTTGTTTCAAGTAAAAGATTGCGGTTGGACTTGAATCCACATCCTTTTTCTTGGTGGCCAAAGCTTTTATTGCTGCACCAAAGAAGGGGGCCCGATATTATTGTGCAACACTGGCTGCTGTATTTACATATATTTTTGCTACTAGTGTCTGCCACTCTACTTGACTTTGAGAGTGATTCAATTATCTGTTTCTGGCTATTCTCACTTTAACAAGTGTGGTTGGAGCCTTATTTTTGCATTTGTCCTAAAATTTGTTTCTGCTTTGTATGATGCTGACCTGATATGCATGCCGGATATTATGTTTAATTGGAACCATCATGATGCCTTCCCTTTTTCTTTTCTTTTTTGTCGGGAAGACAAACTAAAATGATACCTTTTCTAGCAATTGGTAAGAGAGAATTGTGTAGCAGAAGAGAAAAGTAACGTTCTTGTTACCTAAGATTAGCTGAAGAAAATTTTCCAAAACTTATGTACATGAACCCAGGATATTATTATGCCATTCGAACTTCTTGCATTCTGCCACAGTGACACATTCCATATTTCAACAAAAGCTGCGATTGAATAGGAAGTAGGTTTTATAGTTCCGGCAAAAGCACAAAGAATCCTCCCCTTTCTAAAGATTGTGATGCCAAATTCTGTTTGCCAATGTCTATGCAGGTTTCTGACAAATAATTATCTTCGAGAGGAAGCTCCAAATAGTCATGTGGTGGAGCAAAGGGTTGAATGGCAAGTACAGAAACTTTCCCCAGTCCAAGTTTAAACAACCATATTCCTTGTTAGTTTTATGTGTCTTTATGTTGGTTTGTTTCGTATTGTGTAGTGTTAGATTGATTAATCCCGCCCATACATACGCTTAATATTTCTTGGTTTCAGTAATCAAAGTGAAATCATCCTTGAGTTATTGGGGTAGTTCTTGTCTCATGAAGTCTGTTATGCTGATTGACTTTTGATTGTGATGACCCTTCTGAAGGCTGTATGCTTTTGATGTACACTGCAACTCTTTATTCCCAATGTTCGTTATGCTTTACGGTAAGTATTTCTCACTCTTAGTTTTTCAACTACAATTTATGAACCTGGATGTTACTGATGTCTTTTATTTCTGCAGTGATGCATTATTTTCTATCACCACTTCTGATAGCTCATGGATTCATCCCGGTTTTGCTGTCAAATTTGCTTTTTATGGTTGCTGTTTCCTCCTATCATTATCTCAACTTTTTAGGTTATGATGGTAAGTTGAAGTCAATCCCACAGGATATTATTGTTTATTTAATTTTAATGAGGAATACTTGGGGGGTTGGGCTGAGCATTCCCATTTAACTTGGGCATGTCAAGCATCTACATTCAGCAGTTTCAGGGTACAGGCGGATTCCATTAGATCCATATTCTAAACTCACTGTGATATATCAGTATATGGAGACGAACTAGTCTTGCGGTTTTCAGGCTAGCATCCTCAGATATGGCTAATAAAAACTGTTCATAGTAGAGGTAACATCACAAAAAGAATCAACATTATTAATATGGGGAAAAACTTAAAATCTTAAGGACTAAGCATCCATGGCAATTTCGACCCTAATCTCAACTTTTTTGAATTGCATTTTGACCTCTTATCGTGTCCCAATATTGTCTTCGTCGTGTCTTAGTGTATCCGCAACGTATTAGACTAAAAAGATTTATGTAAAAATTGAACTCATTTTTTGCGGGGTCCGACACATGTCCAGAGTGTCAATGTCCTACGCATACATACACATGTGTGATTGATTGACGTGCCCGTGCTTCGAAGCTTATTGTGAGGATTCAAGGTTGAATATGAATCTGATGGATCGTTCATGAGTCATGTCATTGGTGGAGTTCAAATTTGTAGTTAATGGCATGGGGGTGTGACGCTGGTTTCACTAATGAACTCTCTCATTGTCGTTTTGCTTTTGCAGTACTGCCGTTTCTGGAACGCACTACTTTTTTCTTGTATCCTATTGGCATTGTCATCATCCTTTCGCCTATCTGTGAGTGTTATGTGCCCACATGATTCTGTTTTTTTTCCATTGTCAAATTGTGGTCAATAGTAAATCATCCAATTGCTTTGCTTTGCAGTGACTCTGAGTGGCTTCAATCCTTCAAGATACTTCATGAACATGTACTTCAGTCAACGGACTCAACACTTATGATTTTACCGTCGTTGACACTTCAGATGGCATATATATGGAAATTAGTTGAGACAATGAAGGAGCATAATTGGTTCTTATAGAACTATAAAGAAAGAAGTATGACCATGCGGAAAGGCTTAGGTAGTTATTATTGTTTTGGTCTTTTGATCGCTCGAAGCAGAAGTCCTTAACGGAGGGATTTCAGGGCTCAAGTTGTTTTTCCCCCTCTGGCGGAGAACACCATTAATGATTTTGTCGAACATAGTGGTTTTGCCGCTTGTCAATTCTGATTTCCTGCTTAGGTTTTTGTACCCATTTCTGAAAGATTTCTCTTTTTGCTCCATTTGGAAGTACTTCACGCAGATAAATATTATGAATCTAGAAATTGAGTGGCTGGTTTAGTTTGTGAATCATACGATCTTGCGATGTTTGGACTCAAAATCAAGTATCCAATACTATTGTTCTGTTTTTTTAGGATGTGCTTTGGGATGGTATTGGAACTATAGGCCAGAGTTTCTTAAATCATCATCATATAGTCAGCAGTTTGTGGTCTTTTACTGAACATATTCTCGTCTTATATTTTCCATCAGTAGAGTAGTAGATTAACAAACCGATCTACCCTTTTCATTGTTTTTTGGTGGGGAGTTTGACTTCCAATGATTTAAGTTTGCATTGTAACAATATGAGTAGATAGTACTTCGACCTTGATTACACAACCCTTCAAAATGCCATGTGCTTCTGCTTTGTGCTCGTGCTCGTGCTCTCCATCCTCGTTCTTGCGGATTTTAATATTTTGAGTTGTGATTTAAATACGCTTTCGCGTTCTTTCTCATGCATGCACACGCGAATTATTTGTCTTGGTACATGATATCGCACCAGTCAGGTGCTAAATAATTACAGTGCACTAACGATGCACAGGCCGGCATGTGGGCCTTACTGAGAGGCCCACACAAATGATGCATATAATTTACGATCCTGAATTATGAATGAAACATTCTATCATTGGACCAACTACTTAGAGTTATCCGATTGACCTATTATGTAGAGGAGCCACTTGGAAAAAATCATCTTAAAACTAATTGACGAAATTGAATCATTTATGAGAGACCTCAAAGTGGGGCCCACACGCGGTTCTGTTATGTACACCATCTTTGCAAACAGTCGAATTGTTCTCATTGCACATTCTCTTTCGTTGTGAGTATTCTTTGCACATCCAAGTAATGGTAGTAGTTTTTTGCTCTCTTTTTTTGGAGTTTTGCGCTGGCCACCCACCACGGAGGAATTCGTGGTTTGGCGGTCCCATTTTGCTGCGGATTGTTGAAAGTTCTCTACGACCACAAGTAGAGTGTAGCAAAATTCTAGGGTTGGTGGGAAGAAGAAAAAGGATCAAATTTTCTTATCCTTCACACCATCATTGAAAGCTGCGGACAAAGGGATAAAATGGGTTTTCAACATTATCTTTTAAGTGAGAGAGTTCCCTCAAGGAAGTCTCTGTAGGGATGCTTAGAAAATACTGGAGTAGTACTGGATATGGAGAAGAGAGTTGGTGATCGACTGGGACCTAGTAAGTAACCAACCCTCCACTAAAACATCAACGGAGCTGACATTTTCTTAGCTTAAGATTTATGGCATTGGATACTCTCCGATCCTTCATTTGGACTGAACGAGAAAGTTCGAATCTGAATTGTTCATTTGCTGTAACTAATGGTTTGAATTTGTTCAAAGAACTTTTACCGGTAAAACCGTAAAAGAAGTAAGAGTTTCTGAGCAAATTCGAACCATGTATTATATCAATGTACAATCCAAATTTAGACTGTCTTGTCTGGTCCAAAACTTAGACCGACGAGATTCTGTATCCAAAAGATATATGGTTTAAAGACAAGTGGCAAAGGAGTGTGCTGGTAAGGGAAATGGGGTGGGTGTTGTGCACTCCTCGGCCATCCAATTGTGTCTTGGACGGTCCGGATATGTTTTGATTTGTTACCCGTAAACATAAATCAAAATTAAATTAAATTTACTGAATGTATCCGGACCGTCCAAAACATGATCAGACGGCCGAGTGGTGCACAGCATGGTGCATAGCACCCACCCCTGGTCCGCTGGTAAGTGTTTTAATGAGTACAATTTTTTTTACTAAAAGCAAATTTTTGGACCACTCTCTCTGTAAACGAAAACTTGTGCAAAATAGGATCTAAATAATGGAAAACTAATTAAAATAGATTTATTGTCCATTTTAAAGGAAAAATTATAAGTTTTGTACATGTTGTGTCGATATTAGAGCAAGCCCAACAATAACTTAGTAAATTAGGCAGTGTACAGTGCAAATATCTATTATAACTTGACACTTTTTCTATCAACACTCCAACAACACTCCCTATTACCCTCCCTATTTTTA
>JAXBDA010010145.1:0-11096 GCA_036023075.1 Gaultheria prostrata
CAAGGTCATGACCTGTTCGGTCGTGCCTATACCGCAGCCAAGCCTCAGGGGGCCCCTCAGGTCCTGCCTTCAGACCAGAGCAAGTATGATTACTTGGGCTAAAAATGGACTGTCTTCTTGCGCTCTTACCCATTTATCTGGGCTGCGCCAGTCATGAGACTCATGGGCTTTTCTCCGTGTATGGATGGCCCATGGTCATATAGAGAAGTTTCCTCAGTTGGGCTTTGAGGAGCGCGCAACTGGGAGCTACCGCGTGGGGTAGACCGCGCTGATGGCTCCAAGCGGTCAGTGCCGCGAAGGATCGCCACATGTCACGCGGTGGTGCGTGACATTCGTCATCACCTTACTGGAAGGTCAAACTTGGGACTCCTCCACGTGGGTCAATACGCTGACCCTTCCTACAGTAGCCCCCACGCGCGTGTGTGACACGCAAGCGCGTGTGCGTGTATTTACGCGCTATCGCACGCGCGCGTAACGTCAGCGTGTGTCTTTTCAGCTGTACCCCCCATTATGGCGCCGTTCCCGATTTTCAAAAATTCCTGACAGAAGCGTCGATTCGGCAGCTTTAAACGGTCGCGTCTTCTGGGGGTTTTAATGGTGGTGACCGTTCATGGTATGGCAGTCGTTGCTCCACCCTCTATAAATACTGGAGATAGTCAGTGATAGTCCTCACTCTTGCAATTTCGCTTTCTCTCTCTAAGAAACTCGTCCTTCTTCCTCTTCTCCGACCAAAGTTCATCCCTTCCTCAAAAGAGCTATTCTTCTTCTCTGATCATGCCGCGAGGAGAGCAAGGCGTAAAAGGCAGGGCAGTGGTTAGAGGTGGTCCAGTCCCACCATCGGGGGAGTGGCGTCGGGCTCCCTATTTCAAAGGTTTGGAGGACCCCTTCTGGTTGAAAGTCGAGTCATACGATCCGGTCGGCAGTGGCCCCGATGATCCCCTCCCCATCAGTCCTGAAGCTCCCCTGGAGGATGCAGACCTTCTTCCCCCTTCTTCTGTACTCAGACTGGGCCTTGAGAGAGGTGATTTCCCTTATTGCCCGGTGAATTATGCCGCCACTTCCCAGCCGCCCTCCTTCTGGGGTGATTGGGTGGACGCAGTGTTGGAGGTGGATGAGTACAAGAAGATTCTGGAGGACTCCTACACCATTGAGGCCGTCAAGATTTCCAGGAGTCTGACATTAAACAAGAAGAACGAGAATATGGACTTTTTGGTGTCGCGTTGGAGCAGTGATACGCACACTTTTGTGTTTCCTTGGGGCGAATTTGGGCCTACTCTCCAAGACACCTCCGCGCTACTCCATCTTTCTACGCGCGGGGCTGCCGAACTTGATGTACAAGGGTTTTCCTTGGGGGAACAGGAGACCATCCTGAGACTGAAGTCGATGTACAAGAAGGCAGGGCATTTGAGCTCTCAGTGGGACAAGGACGGGAATCAGAGAGCTGCTACTGATCCCAAAAAGACATCATGGAACAGTTGGATCCGCTATTTCTTCAGGGATTACCAATCTGAGAAGGTAGGTGCCACGGAGTGCAAGTACATCGATGGCTCGGAATTTGAAGGTGACTATTATCTGCCTGCTTTCATCGTGTTCTTTTTGTCTTTCTTCGTTTTTCCCGACTTTCCAGTTGACGCGCCAAGTGACTTTACCTATCCCTTGGCGGTGAAAATTGCCCAAGGGAAACGGTTTCCCCTGGGGCCTCTCTTCCTTGGTCATTTGTTCCGCCAACTCGACCGGCTTTCCGAGGATTTTGCAAGGTCAGCAGGTCGCTATGGAATTGCTTCTATGATTCATACCCAGTTTCTGACCGCACTTGTTTATGAGTATTTTCCTTCAACGGCCCCCAGAGCGTGGAAGTTCCCTCCGCAAGTTTCCAAAAGAGTGGTTGACGAGCGCGGGCGCCCTATCAAGGAGGCAGATGGGCGTTATAAGGTGACGCTGGAGGGGCCTGTTTGGCCTATCATTCTCCGCTGGGACAATACTTCGACCTCGAAGCTTTGGGAGGATTATATGGACGATGAGGCTCGGCTGTATTCGCGCCCTTATACCCAGGCTCTGGATGGAATCTGCAGTTATAGTTCTGTTAATGTGCCCAAAGAGGTCGACTTTTCCGACCAGCAGCTGGAGAGGCGCGGGCTGATGATCAGCATTTATACCATGAGCCGCCCATGCTATCTCATTTTTATGAATTCTGAGGAGCGCAAGACAGTCGTCTATCGCCCGGACAGGGTAGCGCGTCAGCTGGGGTATGACCAAGTTGTTCCAGGCGCAGGGCCCGAGCCTTCGGAGTTTGTAGAGGCTTTCAACCGCCTTTTGTTGTGCTATTCCGATGCACTTCTAGATGGGGTTACATATTGGCGCTTCCCGGACAAACTCCGTATTCCGTTGGTAACCCCTCTTTACCGTCTGTTTTGGAGAAAGAATTTGGATTCTTTCTACAGCTTTGTTCAGGGGAACGCGCAACCGGCAGACTGCGCGTGGTGTATAAGCCGGACTTGACCATGCGCACTATGAAGTCGCAGACTGCTGGATGGCGCGGCGTTCGGAGCCGCTGGGCTCTGAAAGGGGGCGTGGGAGCGGCGAGTGTTGGTGTTCAAACAGCTGTGCCGATATCCTCTTTGGCGGGTGCTAGCGCTCGCACCAGGGTGCACACTCGATCGCAGGCACGCAGGACATTCCGGAAGGTCCCGTTGAAAACGTCCTCAGAGGAGATTAGCGAGGGTACACTCATTCTTCCCTTTTTCCCTTCCCATTCATCTTCTCCTCTTTTTTCTTTTTTACGTCTGCTTGGTTCTGATTGTTTTTCTCCTGCAGGCTGATACTGGACAACCCATCAATGTGCGGCGTTCTTCTCCTCGCGCTTCTCCGCCTCCTGTTCAAGGCGATACAGTTGTTCGCGCCGGTCAGGAGTTGACAGAGGAGTTGGAGCGCAGAACTGCCGCTGGGGAGCCACTCCTCCCTCCTGAGTTGCGCGGCGCCCCCCCCCCAGCAGCAGGGTGATAGTGATGATGATGATGATGATGATAATGTCCCTCTCAGCGTGGTGCTGGCGCGCCAGGAGGGCTCTGAGCCAGCTAGACAAGCTGGCGGTGATCCAGAGCTTGATGACCTTACACATCCCCAAACCAAAGAGAGGAGAGAATTTCTCGAGCAGCTGAGCGAGCGAAAAAGTGATTCCTTGGACAGAATGCTCGAGGGCCGAGTCTCGGAAGGGCTTGATAAGCCTTCTGTGGCTGAACGTACCTCTAAGGAAGATTCGCCTGCGGGGGATGGGACGCAGAAGAGGGCTTTGGCAAGGGGTATGCGATTGAGCCTTATTCTGATAGTGATTATGAATGTCTAACATCTGAAGGGAGTCAGCCCCTTGAAGAAGATGACCTGCCACCGCAAACCGTTTTTACTGCGCAGGTCCGTACCGAACCGTTGTCCGCAAGGCCCCGCACCGGCGCAGGTATTCATAAAAATGACTCCACAAGCACTTTTCACAGTATAGGGGGTGATATCCAGCCGCGCTCTGGGCTAATCCCCGTTCACGAACACAGTTTAGGAGATTATGTACCTGTGATCAATTTTGGGCACCCAATTATTGCTGACCTCTTCCGCGATGATTTTTTAGAGTTGGAAGCGGCTGCCGGTCTGCGCGGTAGTAGGGTTGAGGAGATTCCGGAGGAACGCGAACCTGCGCGCAAGCCCCTCCAGTTGGACACTTCCGTAAGGGGTGTTGATGATCACGAGGATACTGCGACGAGCCCCAGGGTAGTCCAGACGCCTGAAACTACTCCTCCAGACCGTGATGCAATGGCAGAAGATGATAGGACTTTTGTGCCTTCGCACCCGCCTTCGCCTGCCAGGCGCGAGCTTCAGCAACGCCAGACCGCTCAGTCCCCTGGTCATTCTGATTCTTCTGTCAGGGTGGTTGGTGAATTTTCTGTTCAGACAGGCAGGGTACTTTTCAAGCAGTTCCGCGTGGCTGGGGCCAATGTGCCCATCTTACAATGGGTTGATCAGACACGCCCGGGGACACTCGCGGGCTTCAAGGCGAAAAGTGAGGTGATGGGCGGGATGTGGCTGGACAACTTCTGCGCTCTGTTGAAGACCTTGCACCGGACCATGCTAATGGAATTCACCACCTCTTTCTATAAAAGTGTCAGGGCCAGCTTCATGGATCTGGAAGACTTGGGCCTTGATATCAGTTGGGTCATCGCGCATTTAGACAGGCTTCATGGGCGCCGCAAGGAGATCAAGTTGTTGCCTCTTATTGCAGACAAGGAGTTCGCCATCCTTGAGTTACAGAAGGATATTGAGGATATGCAGGCCGATCTTCAGAAGAAGAAGGAGGAGCTGAGCGCCATTGTACAGGAGAAAGATGCCCTCGGTGCTACGCATGAGGCTCCTATTGATGTCAACGACCCAGTTTCCAAGGGCCTGTTCCCTGCGCGCATGTAGGGGTTTTTTTTTTTTTTTTTTTTTTTAAATTTTTTTGATGTACTGGATTTGCCCCATCGCATAACTCATGGAAATTTATGCTATTTTTTTTTTTCGCTACTCTTTCTTTCACTATTATGTTCCCCCTTTCGCTATTTTACTTTCGATGGCTAACCAGACTACTTTGAATAATTCAATCATAAGCCGTAATATGAACTGAAACTCTATTCATGATCTTGGTTAGAGCCAAAGGTGACATATTTCATTAAAGATTTGACTGGAACCGTCAATCATGAAATACAATAGCGGATAAAAGAAACAAAAGATAAACCTCTGGCTGGCTCGCCAGGAACAATGCCTCAAACTGAAAGATTACGGATAATACTTCTTTATGAACTTGACGTTTATGGGCCCCGTGAGGTGGCCATCACCGACCTTGGACAATCTGTAGTGCCCGCTTGAACTTGACTTGATGACCTCGTAAGGTCCCTCCCACTTCGGGGTAAACTTCGGGAGCTTTACGTTCCTCATGACGTCCATGGTCGCCTTCCAGACGAGATCGCCAACTTCAAATTCCCTCGGGACTACACCTTTGTTGTAGAACCTGGCCACTGACTCCCAATACTGAAGTTGGTGGTCTGCTGCGACCTGCCTTCTTTCTTCCAAGGCTTCAAGGTCCGCGCGCTGCTCTGCCTCGGTTACTTCCGCGGCCAGTGCCAGCCGTGCGGAAGGTACACTCAATTCCACTAGGAGGACTGTCTCAGCGCCATAGACGAGATTGAAGGGGCTTATGCGCGTGGCCTTTCTTTTCGATGTTCTGTATGCCCAAAGAGCCGTGATCAAGTGATCGGCCCATGCCCCTCCATTTTCATCCAGGAGTTTACTCATTATCCGTGTCAGGGTCTTGTTTGTGGCCTCCGCTTGGCCATTTCCCTGCGGGTAGTAGGCTGAAGACGTATGATGTTCGATAGAATAAGAGTCTAGCAAATTTCCCACACTTCTGTTAATGAACGGTGTCCCGTTATCAGATAGTATAACTCTGGGTATACCAAAACGATAGATGATGTTTTCTCTGATGAATTGTGCCACGGCCGCACCAGTTGTGTTTCTGAGGGGGACTGCTTCTACCCACTTGGTGCTGACCTCTGTGGCTGCCAAAATCCACTGATATTTCCGCGAGTGCCGAGTTATGGGCCCTACTAAGTCCATAGCCCAAGTGTGGAAGGGGTAGGGCGCGCGGATGGCATGAAGCTCAACTCCTGGAGCGTGTACGAGATTTCCGAATTTCTAGCAGGCATGACATCTGCGCACATGCTCCTTCGCATCTGATTCCATCCTTGGCCAATAATAGCCAAGGTGGATGATGTGCTCATACAACTTCCTGCCGCCTTGGTGCTCCAACTCGTGGGATTTGCGCAAGACTTCTTCGGCTTCTTTATTGGATAGACATCGCAAGGGAACGAGGTCTAGGGCCCTTCTGTACAGCTTTCCGTTCTCCATGAAGTAGCGTTTGGCGCTCCTTTTGACTTCTCTTCGATGATCTCTTTCCATAGGCAGCGCCCCTTCTTGCAGGAAGTCAATGTACTTCTGCCTCCAGTCTTCTTCATCTGAGAAGCAGCATTCTCGTTCCAAGGTGAACAGTGAGCAACGCTCGCATCTATTGAGAATTGCCGCGGCGTCTTGCCTCATCTCTGGCCAATAATAGCCTTGCCGCTGGACCCTTCGGTAGAGAGAAATCTCGTTTTCTCCGCAGGTTTTGTCATGTACCTGCCGCAACCTCTCCTTTGCCTCTTCAGGGCCTATACAGCGCGCCAACCATCCCTGAGGGCCGCGGTAGTACAACTGTTTTCCAACCATGGTGAACTGCGCGACTTCAGATATGGGCAAGCCGCCCTCACCGGTAGTTAACTGTGTCATGATCTTCTCTTGCCATTCACCTTTGGTGTGTACTTCATTCAGTTGCTCGATTGCGGACGGGCCTGTTCTTTTAACAATTTCTATTGCCACAGCGCCTTCCCCAAATTCCATTTTTGCCCCGAGGGTAGCCAGTGCATCTGGAAACCTGTTATCTGACCTGGGCCTGTGGATGATTTCCACGTCCTCGAATCGCTGCATCAGTTTTTGTACAGTTGCCCGATATGGTGCGAGAGCGGGCTCTTTAACCGCGTACTGGCCTTCTGTCTGTAAGATGATGAGCTTTGAGTCCCCCACAACCTTGAGGACTTTAATTCCTTTTGTGATGGCTGCCAGGAGCCCTACGATCAAAGCTTCATACTCAGCCTCATTGTTCGAACATTGAAATGCCAATTTGTACGCTAGACATTCGCGCTGACCATTACTATTTTGCAAAACGATCCCCGCGCCGCCAATTACTCCTCCTGCGGCCCCATCGAAGCTTAGCGTCCATGTGCCCATGTCCGTGGCCGCTAAAGCTTCGAAACCGTCGCCCGGGAGGGCTTCTTCGATTGGCTCGCACTGTCCGCTTGGGAATTGTGCGAGCAAGTCAGCAAGGGCCTGGCATTTAATTGCGCGGGGTGCTAGGCAGGTAATCTCGAATTCTGCCAGTGCTAAAAGCCAGCGCGCCACTCTCCCCGTGAGAGCTGGTCGCGAGAGCAAATACCGCACTGGGTCGCTCCTCGTGACAATGTGAACTTTGAATGATAGGAAGTAGTGCCGCAGTTTCTGCGCGGTGAATACGAGTGCCAGGCAATGTCGCTCAACGGGCGAGTATCGTTCTTCAGCCCCCTGTATTTTTCGACTAATGTAGTATACTGGCCGTTCGATTCCGTCGATGTCTTGCACTAGGAGGGCCCCAATGGATCTCGGGGTGGACGTCAGGTAGAGGATTAGAGGGTGGCCCTTTTGAGGCGCGATCATAGTTTGCGGGGAAACTACAACAACTTTGACTCTCTCGAAGGCCTGCTGATGATCCACGCGCCATTCAAACTTTGTTTTTCCCTTTAGTAGATCGCTGAAAGGTGCCGAGATCTCCGCCAGGGCAGGGATAAATCTTCGCAGATAAGACACCTTTCCAAGAAATCTCTTTAGGGTTCTTTGGGAGTGGGGTGGGGGCATTTCCACTATTGATTTGATTTTTGCTTCATCAGCCTCGATTCCGTGTCTGTGGACAAGGAACCCTAAGAATTTTCCTGACGCAACCCCAAACGCACATTTTAGGGGGTTCATTCTCATGTTGAACTTTCTGCACCTCTTGAATACCATCTCCAGGTGCTCCAAGTGGTCGAACTTTTCCTTGGACTTCACTACCAAGTCGTCCACATAATCCTCCACTATGTGATGCAGCATGTCGTGAAAGATTGCTGTCATCGCGCGCTGATAAGTGGCGCCAGCATTCTTTAGACCGAACGGCATTACAGTGTAGTAGAAGTTCCCCAACGGGGTTCTGAAGGCTGTCTTCTCCGCGTCCTCTGGGGCCATTTTGATCTGATTGTACCCGCTGTACCCGTCCATGAAGGAAAACATTTGGTGACCAGATGTTGCGTCGACCAATGTATCAATGTGGGGCAGCGGGAACTCATCCTTTGGACACGATTTGTTGATGTCGCGGAAGTCGACACACACCCGAATTTGTCCGTTCTTCTTCTTCACAGGCACAATGTTTGCAAGCCAGAGTGGATACTGGGTCGGCCGGATGAAGCCTGCCTTTCTCATCTTCTCCACTTCTTCCTTGATTTTCTCTTCTAAGTCGGGTTGATACTTGCGCTGACCTTGCTTGATAGGTTTAGAGTTTGGGAATACGTTTAAGTGGTGTGACACTAATCCAGCGTCCAACCCTGGCATCTCCTCGTAGTGCCATGCGAATACATCGCTGTACTGTCGCAACAGTGATATCAGTCTTCCCTTTAGTCCGCTTTCGAGTGCCGCGCTAACAAAGACGGGCCTCGGAGTGCCCTCTCCGATTCGTAAATCGACTTCTTCCAAAACCTCGGGCTGAGGCTTCGGACCATCTTGCATGCACTCTGGCGCGGGTTCTGGCTTTACAATTTCTTCTTCTGCGGTGGGCTGTGGAACTTCTTTCTCTCTCTCTATCCCGTCATCCTCTAGGCAGCGCGGGTCAGACGCCTCAGTCTGGCTGTCTGGCCCGCCGCCCCGTCATAAACAGTAGACGGTCCTTCCACCCTCTTTCACCTTTGTGACCTTCCTTGGTCCTGACGCGCTTGCTACAGGTTGGTTCCGTTTGCTTGCAGGCGTCCCTTCCTTCTACATTGATGGGCACGGCTGGCTCGTTGATGCCCCATTGTCGCCTTTAAAGTTCTCCCATTTAGGAAGTTTCACCCCAAGTGGTCTCGAGACTACCGCGCTAGAGGCCTCCTGTAGTTCAGTGAAGTACACCGCATCGGAGAGATGGGCCTCGCAAGCTTCAAACGGTCTTTCTGATGCCCCTATTGTCACCTGCTTACCGGCCCAAATGCCCTTGAGGCATTGGTGGTAGCTGGAAGGTACTACCGCATATTTGTGCATCCAGCTCCGTCCCAGGATGATGTGGTAGTTTGTTTCCGCGTCGATGACGTGAAACTTCGTAGCTGCGCAAATGGGTCCTACTGAGAGGTTAACAACAACATACCCAAGCGAGTTTTTTCTGTCGCCCTGGAACCCTGTGATCCCGATGAATGATTTGACCATCTTCTCCTCAATCAGGCCAATTCTCTTCAGCGTGGCGAGTGGCATAATGTTGATAGATGCTCCTCCGTCCAGGAATGCGCGCTTGAGTTCTACGTCGTTGATGTATGCGGTGACATACAACGGCCTGTTGTGCGAGTATTGAACCCTCTTGTCAGCATCAGTGAAGGAGATAGTGTTAGAGTCTGTCCTGATAGTTCTGGGTATGGATCCTCCTTCCGCGGCGCATGCCTCATGCCCTTCTTGCGCGATAGCAACAATAGCCTTAGTCATCTCGAGGCGCGCGCGTGAGGAGAATCCCATGCCGTCAAAGAAGGCTCTGAACTTTGTGCTGTTCAGCAGAATTTTGGCCCCACTCTCTGGATCAGGGACTACCACAGGAGTATCGTACCCCGCAATTTCATCAATCTCATCATGAAAAGAGGTCATGTAAGCCTCCTCATAATACTCGTCATCTTCGTATTCCCCCTCGT
This sequence comes from Gaultheria prostrata, assembly GCA_036023075.1. Lineage (NCBI taxonomy): Eukaryota > Viridiplantae > Streptophyta > Magnoliopsida > Ericales > Ericaceae > Gaultheria > Gaultheria prostrata. Next base: position 9,540 of record JAXBDA010010145.1, read on the forward strand.
CCGTGCGTCCGTACGATCTGTCATAACAGAAGCCTTCGTCATAGCCATAGACCTCTTCGTAGGTCTCCTCGTAGTCGTACGTTTCCTCGTAATCGTACGCCTCCATGTCCCTCATGAAATCGAAGCACTCAGCCATGTTGGTTGTCCCGTGCTCGGGATAGGGGTTCGTGCGCACATCTTGAGGTTTGGTCGTAATGCGCAGCTCGTTGTTGTCCACCTTCTTTTTGAAGATTCTCTTCAGGGTCCAACATTCACTCGTCGGGTGCTTGGTATGGCGATGACACATGCAATACTTCGGACTTTCTCTGTCTGCGCGCGATGGGGGCGTTTCGATTTCTGGCAGTATCAGCTCTCCATCTGCCACCCATTCCTTGACCAATTCTCTCACCTCATCTAGGCTGCAGGGGTACTCCGGGGCTGCGGGAGCATCCTTGAACGTTTTCTGTTTCTTCCAAGTCCCAGTACCGTTTCTGTTGCCTCTTCCCCCTTGCGACTTGCGCGAAGGTTGAGTGGAAGTGGCAGCCGAGGCAACGGATTGCAGCTTCTTGCCCTTCCAGCCGTTCTGGGTCACACGTGAGGAACGCACGACAGTGTACCTTAGCTTATATGCTGCCTCCAGCAGTGCGGATTTTGACATTAACGAGGTATGGCTGGAACTCTAGCGCGAGCCCGCCAGTGCAGATTTCGACTAGGTGCTCTTCCTCAACTAGTTCGAGGCAATCCACCGCGCGGTCTTGGAATCGCTTTATATAGTCCACTATGTCTTCACTATGGCCCTGCACTTCCTTGACTAGCGACAAGCTTGTGACTCGCTCGCGCGTTTGAAAGAATTTCGTATAGAAGCGGTTCACCATCTCTTCCCACGTGGTGATCGAGTAAGGTGTGAGATTAACGTACCATGTGTACGCGCGCGCAGTGAGGGACTTGGAAAACTCGCGCAAAAGGAGGTTGTAATCCCCTGAGAAAGCTCCCAAGGTTTCAGTAAACCGGACAACATGTTCCTGCGCGTTGCCTCCTTTGCCGTCAAACTTGATGAACTTCGGGGGTATATATCCCTCGGGGTATGGCATCTGAAGGACAGACAGGGGGTAAGGTGGTTGAATATCTGGGCTAGGCAGGGAGGGTAGGGTTGTTTTGGTTTTTTCTCTCTGAAAAAGAGCCTGAACCTCAGCCATGGTAACTGCTTGGTGAAAGCCATTGTCTCCATTGCCTCCCTGCTGATGAACTGAACCTGTTCCAGTGGCCTGAGCTGCTGGAACAACATGGGCTTGGTTGCTCACTGGGTTTAGGATCTGTGGGCCACCACCAGCAGGACCTGCACCTCGAGCTCCTTGGGCCTGTTCGGCCCCAGGTGCTATCGGTGCACTTGGTCCAACCCCAACATGGATCTGCTGAGCCGCCTGTGCTGGTGGTGCCCTTGGTAGAGCCGTTGTGATAACCTCCGTGAGACCCGCAATAGCTGTTAGGAGTTGCATCTGAGTGGCCTGCATCTGGGCGATGCCGGTCTGCATGGTCTGAAATAGGTTTACAGGGGGGTCACCCTGGTTACCACCACCA
>JAXBDA010010146.1:0-11093 GCA_036023075.1 Gaultheria prostrata
TGTGTAACCCTGGCATAATACTATGATGTTGCTTGTCAACTCGGACGTATTATGCTAGATTGCCAGTATAACCAGGAAGGATATTACAACCAGGAGCAGTATGGAGAAGCTGCTGACTTGGGGACAGGCCCGGCAGAGGTCTGAAAGATGCTGTAGATCCAACCCAGTATTTGATAATGTAATAAATCGGGATTTTATTTAAAAGAATTGTAATATTTATTCAGACTCTACTGTACTAATATATTTATTAACGCTCCCAAAATTAGGGGCGTTACAACACCTCTCTCTAATTATTACTTTTTCCAAAAACCCATCCAAACACTATCTCAAAAAAATTTCCAAAAATATTATTCTCAAAATTCTCAACCAAACACAGCCATTAATTTTTAGTTTGAAAATTGCACGTAATTTCGTAGTGAAAAAATAAATTGGGACAGAGGGAGTATCAACTAACTTTTTAAAAAAGAATCTACTTTTAAGGGCAAAATAGGAAATGTACCCACTAACTTTTCAAAACACACACTTATTAAGGGACAACCCAAAATAGAAATATACACACTATAAAAGGGACGGAGGGAGTAGTAATTTTTAAAATTTGTTATATCATCACTATTGAATTTCTTATTAGTTATCAATATCAAATATGAAAATCATTTACTATGTTTTCGAAAATTCGATCCCTACACCTAATTTATGGATCAACTTCTGCTCCGTCCTAATTTTTCATAGTTCTATTTTCTCAAATAAAAAACTTATATATTTTTGAGTTTAGAATACTTTTGAAGCGAATTAGATTACTAAATTTTTTTAAATTAGGTCAATCTAAGAATAGACAAATCCGAATAAGGAAAAGCAAACTTTTTTTTTGAACAATAAAAGAAGATATGATTAATCTTTGAGAATAAATTACAAATATTAACATGATCCATAGCAAGGCATCAGAATGGAGTAGAAGCAGGAGCTAAACCAGGCTAATACCCAAGATTTGCAAGATGCCAACCAAGCCGTAATCCAACCAAACCCTAAAGCCAAAGCATCATGAGAATTGGTGTTCTCATCATCCTCGGCTTCCATGATCATAATCTTGCTCAAAACTTCCCCCTCCTCTCCCGAATAGCTAACACCCATGATATTATTTATTAGCCAAACCGCCTTAACCTAATCAAGGCGAATCTTGTTTATGTTGTCAATACTTATGTCAAGAGTTGAATTTGGTATAAGAAAAGAACGGTCATTGGCATTTTAACTTCAAAACTATTGAAAGAATCCAGACCGTATATTTTTTAAATTAAAATTCAACTTTTGAAATGCCTATCGATGTCCGATCAAGTTGATTTTTTGGTTCGATACATTATTTTGCGGGCCTTACAAGATGAATGGTTCAAATTATTGCAATGTACTTATCATTTACGTAAAAACAATCAGTCAAAATGATTAAAAATTCATATTCATTAAATAAATTTGAATGAAACGCGACTTTTGAATTCTTATCAATGATTGAAGAAAGAAAATGAAAAGAATTTCAATTTCACGTAATGAGCGGACTCGAATCGACAGTATTCAATGGGATCAGATAGTATTGTAGAAAGAAATTTATGAATCGTTCTTTCTTGCTACCATGCTACTATTAAATGAAAATGTATACTCAATAATAAAAGCTTAATATCGATCACTCTCCAATATTATCTCCCAACATAATATGTATAATATATAGAATAATATAGATATCAATATCATTTATGGATTGTACATAGGACCCAATTCGATTTCTTTTCTATACTCGGTGGGGCCCACAAAAGTCGGTGGCGTTAACCATCGGTAAATAAGTTTATCTCTCCTTATTATTGCAATATTATTTTCTTTAAATTACATTAGCCATGGAAGTGAAGGATTAAATAAAATATAATAAGCCATTTACCCAAAAAAAAACCAACATATAATAAGCCAATAGCTACAAGATGTTCACATAGATGAAGTACCCCGAGCAAAATTTTGGGCTGCTTAGCGAGCACATTCTGAAATCACGCGGTTTGCCAATAATGTAGATAAATCTCACCAATAGTTTTGTTTTTATCCAAATTATGTGAAATACTTCATAATTCTGTTTTTCAGTTTTTGAAGTCCATAACATCAATTTAAAATTAACATATTTCAATGTAGAAATCGGTAATATTTGTAAATATTCACTACTTCAACTTTTAGTATATTGAATTTGTCATGTTATGAAATTTAAATAAAACATTATGAACTCGTATGAGATGCTATGAATTTAGAATTTGTTTGACGGTTATGAATTTAAAGTGATTATACATGCATTAACAGCGAAATAAAATATGTACTAGTACATATTTTTATTTTTGAAGATAAACCTAAAAATGGGCGACTAGGCTGGTTTTGGCCAGTCACTTGATTTAATTTTTTCGTGTTTTTTAATTTTGTATCTATTTTTTTGTGTATTATTCGTTCGTCTCGACAGTAAAAATCGAAAAAGCAAAAAAATATTATCCAAACTTAAGTTTTTAATTTGTCTGACTTATTGTCCTCCTTATTTTAAAATTATGAGTTTTGATTAGGGTTGTAAATGAACTGGGCCGCTCGCGAACTATTCGAGGCTTGGTTCGGTAAGAGCTCGGCCGAGTTCGATTCGTTTACTAAATGAACTGAAATTGAACCTCAATATTAGGCACGTTCCATAAATGAGCCGAACCTAAACCTAAGAGGATTCGGCTCGGTTAAACTCACAAACCTGGAGTCAAAATGTAATTAATAATACTTTAGGGGTCTAGCTATAAATATTTTATAGTTGAGGGATTCCTATGTAATTTGTTATTCTTTTATCTCAACTAGAGTACTTCTATTACGAACGGATGGGTTTCACCCCACCCATCGTTTTCTCAGCCGCTTCCCATAGTGCTGCACATCGGCTTCCTTCCCCTCCTCTTCGCCGCCTCCACGTTGCCTCTCTGCTGCTTCATCTAGATCCGATCGATCATACTCAGTTATTCCATTGAGGTTCTATTTAGTTCTCAATATTTTTTTTTCTTGTGTTGTTTTTCTTTTAATTTCTTGATTATTGTGGTAGATCTGTTTGTTTTCGTTTGATTTCCTGATTATTGTAGTAGATCTACATATAACATTGTTTTGAAGCATGTCTCTTTCCGCTCTCAGTTTGTGTTCTAAATTGCTAACGAGCTCCAGAGCAGGATTCGAGCCTAAATTTGAGTCTAAATTTAGCTCAGTTTGGCTTGTTTGAGTTTAACGAGCTCTATCGAGCAAAGCCCAAGCTTTAAAATTTTTTCACGAGCCGAACTCGAGCTCACTTGTCTAGGCTCAAATCGAACCCGAGCCAAACTCGAGCCTGAATCACATCTTACAGAACTGATCCCAAATCTCATAGGGTTCGGCTTAATTTGGCTCGTGTATTGCCCTAGTTTTGATCGTACAATAATATTTATTTTCAGATTACTCTCGTGCGAAATAATAATTTTGATATAAAACAAACGAAAAAAATGGAAAAAAAAAAAAGACGAAAAGGATTGTAGGAAAGCCCGAAAGTCGAAATGAGACGTCTCATCGCCATTCACGCCACCGTCTTCTCTCTCTCTCTCCCCCCAAAAAGCACTCTCTCTCTCTACAATCATTCTGTAGTGGTGGCCGGCGGCACTGTTTGATTTGTGCAGACATCTGTATTCCTGCATGCATCAGAGAGAAAAATATGATCATATTCCTCCTCCTTTCTTCACCTTTGGGTTTCCATTTTTTCTCTAGTCTTCGAGAAAACCCTAAATAAATCCAGACCCACAAAGTTCATAAGCCTGCAGTACCGTACTAGATCCAGAGCTTGTTTTCTCACTTTTGGTATCTTTCCTTATATGGGTTTCACCCTTTGATTTCAGATCTGAGATTTCCATTTCTTTACGGAATTTTTTTCTTCTTTTTTTCTCTGATTGAACAATATTTTTATGGGTGTTTTTTTTTTGTTTCTTTTTCATCTGGGATGCCTAAAGAAAAGTGACAGAAGAGAGTGAGCACACAGAGGCGTATTGGTATAACAGTGTATATCATTGCTCTTGCGTGCTCACTTCTCTCTCTGTCATCTTTGTAGTCCCAGTTTGATCTTCTCTCTCTCTCTATATATATACTTATATCTATCTGTTTGTGTAATTCGTTATATGTTTCTTCGTAGACTTCCTGATTTGGAATAACAAGGCGAGATTCAGCAGGGTAGCTGTAGCTTTAGCCTCTAGCTAGCTACCGTCTGATTTGCTTTAGTTTTTAATTGTTGTGGGATGATGAAAGCGTGACTTTTAATGGTGGGGTTTTCTTTGAGAAGCTAACCCTAATTACTGTGTCATTATTGGGGACCATTTTGCTATTACACAATAGAATGGTCCTCTCTCTGATACGGAGTATATGATATCTCTCTCTCTTTGTTTCTTTTTCCATCTGCAGTTTCATTTATTTATTCCTGCGCATGCAATTAAGAATTCCCGTTTTTTTATTTTTTTTTCCACCAGGAATCTGTAGTTTGAATATTCTTAACGTATATGATCTTGGTGCAAATGGGTTTTCATCTTTTTGTTTGAATTTGCGTTTTTTTCTTTTCATATAAATTTTATGAGAATTGAAATTGATTTTATGAGGACTAAAAACTGCTAGTTTTTTTTTTGATAAATTATGTACTGCTAGTTTATCCTTTAGTTTTGCAAAATCCTCTTTTTGTTTCCTCCTATCTGTTTGTGTTTAGCAGATTATGATGGATGTATTCATGGAAGTGATCAGCAATTGGCATAGAAGAAAATATTATCGATCGACGACGGAGAGGGAAAAGCAGGTTGTTAAAGGTAATTTTTCTGGTAGACTAAAAGGTATCATGGAGATTAAACTAAGTTTTGTTGCTAATTGTTGCTTTTTGCAATTATCAATTTTTTTCAATTTTTTTGGCTTTTTAAATAAAAAAAAATGCATACTGTAGTTATTTTCTGTATTTTTGTCAGTAATGATTTTCTCAAATCAATCATAACCTAGATCAAAACAGACGAGAAATCCCCTTTTTATAGTCAGAAGCTTAAGAGAGTTAAGCTCTAAGGGAGATTTAACAGAACAGCAAACCTTAACTACCAAGATAACAGAAATTATCTACATAAGGACAATTTACAACCAAGCACTACTTAACCCTTTCTTACTACAAAAGGAAATACAACTGGCACTTAGTGATTTCTGCTAATAGTCAGATTTATAGGTTCCTTTTATTTGAACACATCAAGGCTTTGTTAGAACACATTTAGGGTACCATACGATATTTTGGGGTCATTTACTGATGTGGAATCAAAATCCTCAGCAGGAATTCAATAACAGGATCATTTTTGGGTCACTTTCTTCGATTTCAAGTTAGTTTTTGGTTCTCTTACTAGAGAGAAAAAGGGAGCGTTTGTTAGAACATACACTTGTTCAAATGGCAGGGGATATGTTACAATACACACCCCTATTTTCATGTATACGTTATGCATCTCTTGGAATCGCTTTGAATTCAAAACATTCTACATGAAATTCTTAACACTTGCACAAAGATATATGACATTGACACAGGAATTCATGACATTTGTTTAAGTTCATAAACTCAATACAAAATTTATATTGTTATGAATCCAAAATAAATGCTATGAATTTATAGTCAAATGGTATGAATGGTTATATAAACGTTTTGAATTTTTGTGCATGATGTTATGAATTTTAGGCGATTTAAACTGATGCATATCGTATAAACCCAAATAGGGGTGTAATGTATCATTTCCCAATGGTATTTCACAAAGATTTCCACAAATATTCAGAACAACGATCATAGAAATTCATAACAACCTATGTAGTACGGACGCGGACACGGAAAATCTAAAAAAACGGACACGCACATGGCGGGAGACATAGCAAAAATAAACAAATAATTTATTAATTATTTGTATAAATATATTATATATAGTATGCAGTAACAATATATATGCATAGATAAATACACTTTTTTTTTATATGTAAGATATTTACATTGTTATGTGTTAGTATATATGCACATATATACATGTAAGATATACACACTGTCACACACAACTACGGAGATATATACATCGAATATATACCAGTACATATATGTATGTATATACATAAAGAGAGGGAGGGAGAGAGTGAGATCGTGAGAGTCAGAGAGTGTAGATATGGGACCCGCGTGTCTATGCCCCCCTCCAAAAAATAATTTAAATTAAGAAACACGTTGCGTGTCGTGTCCAATACGTGTACCCAAGTGTCCCCGTGTTCTATACGGGGACACGGCGATCTTTGGAATTGTCGGTGCTACATAGATAACAACAATGCAAAAGTTATTATGTCAAGAATTCAAATGTTACAGATTTATATCTAAATGTTATGAGTTGCTATACAAAATATATGAACTTTTATGCAATATGTTATGAATTTAGGCGATTCAAGGGTCTTGCAAAGTTGTTATCTTTTCTATGTATTTTGTTTCAAAATTTGAAATCCAACTCAGAACCAAAGTTTTAAAGTAGCAATATTGGAATATGTTATGCTACTTGATCTTTGCAGTGGTGTTGTATCAAGAGTATCCGTTTTACGTTCGAAATTGGATGTCACAGTTGTTAGGCTTTGAAATCCTTAATAACTGCCCCAAAACTTAATGATACTATTTTAATTTGGTCTGGGGAGCATTCTGCTTGGATTGTACCATCATTCATTTGATGTTTAGGATTTATTTTGCCATCTATTTGGACTTTGATGATTGCATCTTATAATTCCAAATGAGCATCCCTTTCCTTTCCATTTTAAATCAAGAATTTTGTTTGTTAACTCTGGCTTGGCTAGTGGGCTTCGATTTTGGGTCTTAGATCGATTTGTTGGGTACCTTAACTTATATTTTCGGTATTTGCATATAAACTCTTGCTCAAAGTATCCTTCAAAAGAAGGCCGATCAATAGGATGGCGGGCTTTAGGTGTTTGGGTTTGGCTCTGTTTTGGGCCTGGGCCTTTAGGTGTTTGGGCTTCGGCATTTGGGTGTCTCTGGGTTGGCTTCTTGCTAACCTAGGGTTTGGCGTTGGGGTCTGATGTGGTACTGTGTTACCCTTCTTCCCTTTTAATCTTTGTATTCGTTCGAGATTAATAAAGTTGTTCTCTTTTAAAAAAAAAAACAAAAAAAGGATGGCTGGCTGAAGTCAAGTTGCTGGTTCGTAAGAATCTTGGGTATTGTATCTATTGCTCATTTGGGACTGTTGTTCATTTTGGGTTCTTGGGACTGTTGTATCGTAAGAAATTAATAGGGAGAGAACGAACATATAGTTTTAAATTGCACTTTTGCTAGCTATAGCGCGATTTGAAAAATGTGTTATGGATTCAACACTGACACTTGTATACAGCAGTGTTGCTAATTGCAATGACTCGACGATGTTATGTAACGTAGCTAATTTCGATGATTCATCTGTTTTTTGAAACATTGCTCGTTGAAAAACTGTCTTAGGTATTAGAAAAACCATTGAGGTTATGCTTTGGAACTCGGGGGATGCCCTTGGTGTTGAAAGGGTGGCATACTCCCATAAAATTTGAGCATGACAAATTTTGTAGATTCTTTATGAGTGCAATGTCACAATGTGACCATGACATTTAGGCCGGAAAAGTGTTGTGTTATATGCACACATGCGCTCTTTAAGATTCTTGCAATCTTAACTTCTTTTATATCTTGTCGCTTTACCTACTCAGCCCTTGCATCTACTATGCTCAACAAGTCTCAGAAGAATGGGCTCAATATTCCTCTGAGTTAGAAAGAGTCTTCGCTAGTGGAACTGAAGAAGGGCTTCTATGAGGCTACTGATTGTGCTCGTGGTTTAATATGTGATCAAGGGAGAAATGATGAGCTTCTTCTACTGGGATAAATGGGCTGAATGAATATCGGGACACAAAACAATAACAGTGTAACGGGATTTAGAATATCAAACAATACATCATGGGAATTGCGGTGTAGTGGTCATGATTTTCAAAGATGATTTTAGAGAAAATATATATCACCCATGACAATTGAGTATCTGCTGTAACAGTGGTAAACAGATCGGTGAATTGGGAACGGGTTGAAAGTACCTTATTAATGTAGATGGTGTGCAGGTGATTTTTCATCTGACTGGTAAATCAGGATTTTGGAACACGAAAAAATCGCTTCTCTGATACGGTACTCAAGGGTCAATATTTAAAACCTTGGCTAGAGCGCTTTGCTACATAAAGTTGTTGCCGGTTCTTCCCTAAAATGTGCCTCTTCGTGGATTTTTGTTGGTTGGTGGAAAAAGACTTGGCATGCTTTTGGTGTTGAATGTTGATGCTATTACTTTAAGCTGACGGAGGAGATTTGGGAAGCTTCAAATATCGTGATATGGTTCAATAGACCAGGGTGGGTGGAGGCAATGACTGATAGCGGCCAGGGCCCCAGGCAATGACCCCAGGCAATGACTGATAGCGGCCAGGGCCCCATGGCCCGGTCGAGTTGAAATATACAACTCAAAGTGATGGCTAGCTCATGCGATAGAGATCTTGGATGTCACACACTGGATTGAGCCTCATTCTCCCTCCTCCATGTAATATTGTGAATGACGAATGCCAAAAAAAAAACGTGTCGTAATTGTCTCTTTTAAACTCTAGGAAAACTTTTTTGTTCCTGTTTTTTTTTTCTTTGTTTTGTTCGTGTTCACTTTCTCTGTTGGAAGCACCAACCAAACTTCTCTTTTTTCATATGGGTCTCTACAATTGCACTAGCAATTTTAGATCCAATATTGAAGAAAACCCGAAATCTAGCAGAGAGAACTCAAAACCGTATGTCCTATTCTACCTATAACAAAATTTATTCCTGTCGAGATATTCAGGGGCAGCCCAATTTAAAAATTTACTAATAATATATTGGTATATTGTATAATTATTATTTAGATTATTAGTATAATAAATCTCTGAAAAATCTAAATAATTTTGATTTGATATGGTTAAAAATTAAAATAATACTACATTTTCATGTAAACTTTTCTCAATTTCTTTCATAGACGCAATTATTAATACATGAGTGTTGTAATTGTCGATAAAAAAATAAAATAATATCATATATGTAATGCACTACACATTATAAATGATACACTAAGTTTTTTTTTTTTTGATAATAGTGTTTTTAAGTCGGCCTCACTTAGTCTAAAATCTTGGTTCCGCCATTGAGAGAATGTTCATTTTGCATGAAAACCTAAATACTTTTTTGAAGTCATAATTACATGGGAGAACAACCCAAATCCGAGTCAAAGCTTTTCGAAGAGCAGGAACTAGACAATACTCAGGGGATGTTTAGGAGGTCAATTTTTAGCTTTTTCATTTTTTACTTTTTGGCTTTTTGGATTATGGCTAGAATGTCTTTTAATTTTGTAAAATGCATTTATTGAGAATGTTTGAGAGAAATGTGCAGAATGCATTTTGCAAAAGGAGTTATATACGAGAGATAAATGAATAATGTTTTTAGCGATTTATTTAAAGTTATATTGTGAAATATTTTTTATTCTTACTTAATTTAAAGTCTCCGACTATACTGATAATTTTTTGAGAATTAGTAAGAAATAACGATAAGAATGTGGAATACTGATAAATGTTTTTTTGTTGCAACATATTTTTTGTTCTTCCTATATTTTTGGTAAGGAAGTCTCCAAGTACGTTATTATTTTTTGTACTTAACAAAGGGTTTTTTTTTTTGTTTCCTTTTATCATTTGTAATTCCTAATCTATTGCATGAGGAGAGAGGGAATCAGACTCGATCTTGGGATGCAATATGGGATACCAAAAGCTCTACTACATGAGCTAGCCACCACTTGCGTACTTAACAAAGGTTACGTAATATGGAACTAATTGCCAAAAAGAAAAAGACTCGACCTAAAAAAATGTTGATCATTTGAAAATTTTCAATTTTTCAAAGCACAGCAACATTTCTCTGCACCAAAAAGCACAGCAACATTGGAAATTTACGATGATGCACCCCTTGTTGCCTTGCATCGTAGCCGCAAGTGGCTTCCAGAAGAGAAAGAAGAAAAAAAAGGTGATCATTATTACTCGTATTACTACGATTCTTTGAGAATTTTAATTAGACATCCTGTACCAATATTACCATTATGATTTCATCCTAGACGATTTGAATCTTTATGATTTCATCCTAAAATTTAATTATGATCGAAAGTGCCCATATTAGTTGTTTAAGTGTGAATATATTTTTACATCTAAAAAATAGTTTCCTTATTTATAGATAATGCCGATAATTATCTTCCCTAAATTATAGGGACTATCTAATCCCTTAATGCCGTTAATTATCTTCCCTAAATTATACAGTAGGGTTTATCTAATCCCTATTTCAATGGGATTCTCTCTCCTCTATCTATAATAGCTTTCCCAAATTACAGCTTCCTTTTCTAATCGAAGATGAAGTGTTCTTACTGTACCAAAAATATTGAACCGAAAAAGAAGATGAAGTGTTCTTGATGAAGAAATCCGGAGCCCTCTCTCTCCTCCCCTGGAGTCAAATCTCCACCGCCACGAACGACATCGGCGCTCCTAAACACATATTCCCCAGCACATCTTGCTCTCCTTAGACGCTTTCGTTGATCTCTCGGCTCTCGGGTAGATTCTTCTTTTTGTTACATTGTCTCACTGATGTAAATGGTGATGCCGTTGTCGACGACAGCGAACGGATCGAGTATTTTACCGGTGCAAAACCTCCATGACCAACCGAGTTTCTCATCGGTGCACGAGATAGGCGATCCCAACATCCACACTTCTCTTGATCTCACATTCAATCAGAAAAGCTTTGGATTCGTCCTCGCCGTCACCTTCCTCGGTAAAATTTACGTGAGAAACGACTGGTGCATTTGATTGTTTTGATTTTGAAGTTGTTTTGATACATATATTGTGGGGGGATCTGTCCCGGTGTGACCCCTTTGGACCGCCCTGGACGCTGAAAGCAAGGGGGAGCCGCTGTGGCCTCGCCGTGATCCTGGCCGCTGAAGGGAGGGCGAGCAACCTGCACACTGAAC
>JAXBDA010010148.1:0-11087 GCA_036023075.1 Gaultheria prostrata
TATGATTTATTTGAATCTCGGGATGGAAACATAACCCCAAAAAAGAGTCGGGATGATTTTCTAATTCCAGTTGATTTAAAGGATGATTATTTAAGTGTCCCCTATAATTCTTCAATTGATTCATTGTAGTAACTTATCAAGAACTCATTTTCAATTCTCCGATCAAAAAAAAAAAATCTCCTTTTCAATTGAGATCATAGCCAATCCATTTTATCTCTCTTGTGACATGCTACATCTTCAAGAGTTTTTAAAAAAAAATTCAAACTTAGATGATATATAAAGATAAACGTAAAAAGATACTCCCTCCGTCCATTTTTTAGTGTGTTACCTGAGAATTCCAACTATTTTTCTCTCACATCAACTTTTACATCTACTTTCTATTACTTACCCTTATTAATACAATAATATCCACTAACTTTTTAAAAAGTAATCTATTTTTAAGGGCAAAATAGGTAATATACCCATTAACTTTTCAAAACACATTTATTGAGGGACAACCCAAAATGAAAATGTACACACTATAAAAGGGATGGAGGGAGTATGATTGTAAGAGTTTGTTTTGAAAAAAATAAAAAAGTGTGCTTCATACTTTAATTAGGATTTTGCTAACGTGTGCCCATTGGGCACACAATAAGCAGACAAACAAACAAAAAACACACACTCTGATACACCTTTTACACTTTCACATATCCATATACACATTTCACACATTTCAATACACTTTTTCAACTTTAATGTGCCTATTGGCACACGTTAGCATTTTCCTTTTAATTATGATTTGTGCAAAAAAAACAATAAATCGTTTTATCTCCCTCATTTTTTTAATTCTCCATCATTGAGATTATTATTTTTAATTCTATATTGTTGTTGTGTTTATTAAATGTAAAATTTCGAACAAAGTACTGGAATTGTGTAATTTTCGTAAAATTGTAGATTTGGAGGGAATAAAATAAGCCACAAATAACAAAAGTAGGGGAAAAAGAAAAAAAGGGAAGAGAAGCCTCAAAAGGCCAAAGATAGAAAAATGCTAAGCGGGGGAATCGAACTCCAGCCAATTCCAATACACATAGGCATTGCCACGGCAAGAAACCAAGCTGGCATGACATCCCTTCGTGTTAAATATGAGAACTTCATAATATTTATATATGCTTTGTAGTTTTTTATTTTTTGGTTGCCCCCAGGCCGGGTGGTTGCCCAAGCCCGAAGGCTTGCTGGGCTCACTCTAGGGCCGACCCTGATAATAAGCCTCCCCATTGTTTCCACCTTTTTTCTGTGTGGGTCCCCTAATGGCAGGTAACCCATTTCTCTCTCCTCTCAATTTCTTGAAACATTACTGTGGTGCATACCTTGTTCAAGATGGGCCCGTGAGATCCATTTCGAAGACCCACACAAATGATCCAAGTCGTCCATTAGTTTTAAAATTATTCTTTAAGTCATCTCTAAAAAAATCAGGTCAATCATATGACTTTAAATACTTGATATAGTTGTTTAACTTTACTTCAAACTTTTGTCAGAATTTAGGATCCTAAATTGTAAACGAATAATTAGAAGATGGATTAACCACTTATAGTTTTTCGAATGATTTGATTTTTTAGAAGTAACTCAAAAAATTAGTTTAAAAATTAATGAACTGCTTGGATTATTTGTATGGATCTTCAAAGTGGATCTTACGGACCCATCTTGAACAAGCTATGCACTACATTAGCGTTTCAAGGAATTGAGAGGAGAGAGAAATGAGTTACCTTCCATTAGGACCGACACAGAAAAAGGTGGAAACCAACACCTTGTTCGGTTGGGGTTTCACATTTGGGTTTTGGATTATGAGTAGAGAGAGAAATAAAAGGAATAATTGGAAATTAGGTATAATGATTGGAGAGAGATAGAGAGAGAAATAAGAATAATATTTAAAAATGCATGTAATAATGGGAAAAAAATATGGATAATAATTGAATACTCCCTCCGTCCCAATTTGCTTGCCTCTTTTGAGGAAGTGGGTTTTTAAAGGGTGTGAAAACTTTGTATTGTTTTTTCTGTTTTGCCCCTAAGTCCAGTCAATATTACTGTGACCAATTTTATGGGGCTAATTGTTTATATGAAACTCAAAACATATGCAATATGGATCTTGTTTGATAGATATCAATTAGTTTTATTATACAAAATTTTCAAAATCATAAAAATCGTTATAAAATAAAAGATAGTGGACAAACCAATTGAGATGGAAAAGTACTTTTTAAGGGTAAATTGGAAAGTGACCATGTTTTAATGGATATTTTTAAAAATGAGACAAATATTTTGGGACATCCAAAAATGGAAAGAAGGACCAGCAATTTGGGACGAAGGGAGTAATAATTTAGAAATCTGGTATTGAGACTCAAACCAAACAAGCCCCAAGTCTTCAAAACCCTGCCGAACATAGCAAAACCCAATAAACAAATGATTTGGGTTCACATGCTGAGAATCTTGGAAACTGTTTTGGAAAAGTCTTTTGGATATATTCAAATCTCTCTCTACTTCTTTAAGATACTAGTAGGACTGATTCAAATCTTCTGCTCTCCTTATCAATAAGGACACCCCCACCCCCACCTATTATTACGTACTACTATTCACTTCAGTATTTTACCCCAAGTGTAAAGAGCCAAAATACCAAGAGTGGGTTCAAAAACCACATAGCTGCTAAAGTCAGTGCTTCATCAAAATTTCTAGCACCTTGATTGCCACGTGGAGGTCTCCTGATAGCACAGAGCTGTCAAAGTCAGTGCTTCATCAAAATTTCCAGCACCTTGATTGCCACGTGCAGGTCTCCTAGTGGCACAACCCTGTACACCAACCCTGTACACGGGCCCACCTCTACTTTTTTAAGACCAACTTTTGAAACCTGCACTTTTAAAGTGGTCTTAAAACTGGGTTCTGGAGTCTAAACCGAACAAGTCTCATTGGCTTGTTCGTTTGGGTTTTCGAAACCGGGTTTCGAAAACCCTCCCTTGTTCGGTTTCCCAAATGGGTTTTCTGCCCTTTCATTTTTTGAAAGGTTTTGAGAACCGGTTCTCAAAATCCCATTTGGGTTTTCAACAAGGGTTTTCAAGGGTTTTGAGAACCGGTTCTCAAAAACCCTTCCAAACAAGGTGCATATACGTACAAACACACTTGTAAAACGACCCTTGGAAGCTTGACACAATGTACATGCTTCGCGCTGTCAAAGAAAGGAATGATGTCAGGGTGAGAGCCCAATCAATCCGGACTGGAGCTTTCCCGGTTGTTTGCCTGTGTAAAATTTCAAAGTTTTGATTAATTTAAAAAGCGAGCCAAGCTTGAAAAATATTTGTGGGATTTTTTAAAAGATTTTATTGTTAAACTTTTGCATTGCACGTGCATGGTTACTAGCCCCGTCGTTGCGTCCTGGTTACCCTACCCAGCTTGCTGGTGTTAGGACATCCCAGGATTCTCGGCAACCTTGGACGATGATGAGTCAGCCTGCCGTTACTACCCTTGCCACGTCAGTATTCTGTGCAAAGGGGAGGCAAATATTGGCTATAGTCTGGGGAACCCCCTAAACCAAAACCGGCCTTTGCATATAGATAGCCGTAGAACCTTCCAACCTACGACAGGACCCACATGGTAGGATTATCTGATATATCCTGCTACGTGTTTACTGTTTCCCCATATTCTGTCAGCATGCTGCTTGTTTATCGCTTTTGCACATACCATGCTACTTGCTTACTGCTTTTGTATATCCTGCTCTCATTCTGCATGCATACACTTTAGCATAAATCTTTTGGTCAGTCAGACCTTGAATTGTCGCCTTTCCCACGGTCTTAAGAGGTTGCCTTGCCCGATGAAGAGTCGTGCATTTCAATGCACGTTGTTTGAATCACATAGTCCTTAGGAAAATGAGACTAAGGATAATCAAGACGGCCTAAAGTCTTCAATAAACTCTCATCAGTGACATTAACTGAGCTTAAGAGTAATCAATCCCATTTATGAGGATGCTTATTCTGGTATCTTGATGAGAGATTATCAAAGAACTTAGTCCATTTTCAGATTTTTCCAAAGTCTTGTTTTCCAATTCAAAGGATACACTGTCAAAAGAAATACGGAGGATCGGGGCAGCCTTTTTGTGACCGTTTTCCTTTATTCAAACACCTCCAGTGTCAGCCGTGCTCGAACGGCTTCCTATTATCCTGTCTAGCCGTAAACGTTTTATCCAGATTTCAGCAGCCTAATTGCTCTGTCTTGGATGGTCACGAAAATTGATTGGCTCTGGTTCCAACACACGGGAACTTAACCTACCGAGTAATGACCTACCCATGGCTGTTGAAAACACCTCTTGAGACTTAGGGTGACATACATGACAACACATGCACGACATTCTCCTTTTCAAAATAAAACAAGCAGGGGCACTCCTGAGTTCAATTTTGCTTTACTGTCAATTCCCAGCCGTCAAGCCAAACAAGGAAACCTTACCACTTGAAGTCAAGGATGGATGTTCAGGCTGAAATCAAGGAACTCAAGAAAGCTGTGGACAACCTGGGCAACCAAATCACTCAGCTCATGGTCATGGTGCAAGACATTTGTTACCATCTCCCACCAATCCAAGAGAACCCCAAGCGACCCAGAAAAAGCCCGGAAATGGCTGCAGCTTTGGCTAGAATTTCTGACTTAGATGAATCTGTCAAAGAATTCAAACCCTTGGGCTATGAAAATTTCATTGGCATCGGAGATCTGAAAATGCACCAGCGGGACATCAAAAGGGACAACCTTGCAGATATCGCCTCCAGCTCCACAAGCAACAATTCTCAGACCACAACCCGAAGCAACCACCCTAAAAAAACCCTGTCCCAATTCTCCACACCTTTATCCTCGATTTATGCAGAACTCCTTAAAACTGGCCGTATCAAACCACTCTCTCTAACTCATCTACCACAGAAGCTCCCATCTTACCATAACCCAAATGCCTTTTGTGCATTCCATCAAATGCCTGGTCATGCTACTGATGAGTGTCACCGCCTTCGTCACAAATTTCAAGATCTCATTGACAACGGATCCGTCCCTGGCAGAGCTGAAAACCTTGTCTAACCAATGAATCATCAGTGACCATGCAATAGCTCAATCTTCCACAAGTCTTGGGAGCATGCAAGCCAAGCCAAAATCTTCGAGTCAAGTTTTCAATTTTCAAGTCAAGTCTTCATCTTTATTGTGCCAGGTTGTACTTCGAGTCTTTCATGTTTTTGCTTTCAAGTATGTGTCTGTCTTCAAATTCGAGTCTGTAATGTCCTATTATTGTTAAAAAACCAAAAACAGAGTCAGCATTGTAGTCCCGAACTACGCACGATCTGATTCCTTGCAAAAGGATACGTAGGCAACCCTTAGTGGTTCGATCGCAGCTTTTGGAAAATCAATGTCACACCTTTGTGTTGAAATTGTCATAATAAACTTGAGTTTTTGCAATAATCCCTCAACTTGAAATTGTTTTCCACCATCATTTGAGAATCATGATAATCACTTCAAAACACGAGATTAAATCCTTGCCCTGCGAAAGAAGAAGGAATTCCAGGCACCATTCCCCGATGCCATCAAGAAGCAATGCTTTGACATAGAAAAAGCCTGCTAGGTCGAAAACCCGCGAGGGCGGCCTAGGCAAAAGTTAAGGCAAAAAGGCTCGCTAGATCAAAACTTCAAAATGTGATCTAGGCAAAAGTTAGAGCATGAACATATTCTTTCTATCAAGTTGCGCAATTCAAAATAAAGAAAGGCATTCTTTGCTTTCATTCCCCAGATAAATATATCCCACGATAGCCCTTTTGAGCCTGAAATCAATTTATTTGAAAAATAACCCAGCTAGGCAGCTATCCCCCACATTGGGGTGAATTAAGAGATATGAAAGTGCCAAACGCATGATTTCCAGTGGCACATCAAAAATTCTAGAAAGTGCCCAACACATGATTTCCAGTGGCACGTCAAAATTTCAAGAGAATGAAAGTGTCAAATACATAGGCACAACAAAAAGGGGCACAAAGAAAATACCCATCGAAAGCAAGAAGGGGCACCAATGTAATCCAAGATAGCTGCTAGCTCCAATAACCCGAAGGAAAATAAGATTTTGAGCCTATTATCCTTTCTTTGTCAAGCCCATAACCTTGGCCCCATTATAACCTGAATAAAGACCTTTCAGATTGGAAAGCGCAATTTGATAGTAAGAATCCAAGTCAAAAAGGGAACAGTCTAATCTCCCTTAAAAGTCAAAGCATTGTGCAAACAGTGGCGTCAGCCAAAGCAGAAAACCGGGGCACATCAATGTATCTTCACCAGCAGCCCTCCAAACTGGGGCACCTCAGATCATCATCAGCAACCCAGGGCATGGGTTTATAATAAGAAATCTCGTGTTTTAAACAGAATAATCGATTTGAATGATTATCATTTGACGGAGTGAAACAATTTCAAAATTGAAAGACTAAAGTATATGACAATTTCGATATGAATTGTGGGGCACATTTTGCCATCCTCGAGTTTGTCACGCTCAAGACAACAAAGTCTTGTTAGAATCCACCCCTTTGTCCAAAAGGCCGATCAAATCCCTCGGCCTCATCAGTTGTGTCAGAATCCACCTCCTTTGTCCAAAAGGACGATCAAATCCCTCGGCCTTGTCAGTTGTGTCAAAATCCACCCCTTTGTCCAAAAGGCCGATCAAATCCTTCGGCCTTGCCAGTCATGTTAAAGTCCACTCTGTTGTCCATATGGCCGATCAAATCCCTCAGTCTTGTCAGTCTTGTCAAATCCTTTCAGTCAGCATGGTCTTGTCAAAAATACACTTCGTTGTCTATGTCTTGCCAAGGGGCATCATTGTAAAGTCGCTTCTCCAAAAAGGGTCTTCTTTGTCTGGGCCTTGTCCAAATTCACACAAGGTCTTTATCCAGTCAGACCCTAAATGGTCTTGTTAGTCTTAGACTCGTGGAAGACGATTTCAATGCATGGAAGAATCAATGATAGCCAAAACCACAGATTCAAAACTGAGGGGCACATTGGTACAAGGCTGGGGCACATTAGCTCACCACCATTCACCGAGGCAAGCATACGCTGGGATCCAAGAATGCTCAAAGCCGCAAGTTTCAGCCTCAACAAAGACAAACCCATGGGTCGAACCTCGACCCAAAAGCTCAAGCTTCAAGAACCAACCTGAAATCCAAACCATGGCCAAATGGAGAGACAATAAAGCAAAAGAGACACCCCGTTGTGCCTCCTACCTTTTCAAAGAAAGGAATGTTGTCATTATGTCGTCAAGTGTCGAAACCTGAGCTCACGCAACCATCCTCCGGGACGATTCTTCAATCAAAATTCCTCAGTGATAGTTTTTCAAACTAAAATCCTCTATAGGCACTCACTGTGTTCTTACGTCTTCCTTGGCATTAACCTCCGTGGTCTGAATTCAGTTCCCTCACTAAGCAAGTCGCATGCACTTTTGTGACTCTGAACAGTCACAGACACTTTCTTGACCCTGAACCGGTCATAAGCATTTTCGTGACTCTGAATGGTCACATACACTTTCGTGACTCCGAACAAGTCACGTGCACTCTTGTGACTCCAAACGGTCACAATTACTTTCATATACACTTTTTTTGACCCCGAACCGGTCATAAGCACTCCTGTGACTCCGAATGGTCACAATCACTTTCATATACACTCTCGTGACTCCTAACGAGTCACACACACTCCTGTGACTCTGAAAGAATCACGATCATTTTCATGAAACACTCACATTGGTCCGGACGGTCACTCACTCCAAACGGATCACAACCTTTCACAAGCACTCACATCCGGACGGTCACTCGCTCTCAACGGATCACAATCATTCTCATCACAATCATTCTTCACAAGCACTCACGTAGGTCCGGACGGTCACTCGCTCCGAACGGATCACGATTATTCTCATGAAGCACTCACGTTGGTCTGAACGGTCACTCGCTTCAAACGGATCACTATCACTCTCCGAACAAATCACAGTCGCATTTGAAAAGATTTCATGTAAGCCCTTGTACGGCATTCCTTTTTGAAAAGATTTCATGTAAGCCCTCGTACGACATTTCTCTTTTAAAAGATTTCATGTAAGCCCTTACACGGCTTTTAAAAGTTTTCTTGTAAGTAAGCCCTTGTACGGCATTAAAAGTTTAATGTAAGTCCTTACACGGCATTTAAAAGTTTTCTTGTAAGTAAGCCCTTATACGGCATTAAAGTTTAATGTAAGTCCTTATACGACATTAAAAAGTTTTCTTGTAAGTAAGCCCTTCTACGGCATTAAAGTTTAATGTAAGTCCTTACACGGCATTTAAAAGTTTTCTTGTAAGTAAGCCCTTCTACGGCATTAAAAGTTTAATGTAAGTCCTTACACGGCATTTAAATTTTTTCATGTAAGCCCTTATACGGCATTTAATCCTTCAAGACATTCGTCGATTTTGTTCACCAGATATCACTCGTTTTTCCCTCATTGAAAAATGAGGTGGCAATTTTCATGACGGCCCCGCCGAACTACGATTGGTCTGATCCTCACAAACGAGGTACGTAGGAAGCCCTGAGCTCGACCAAATTTTCTATTTTACTATTTTTCGCACAGTTAGTCAAATTGGGATGTCTGAATCTTCAACACGACTTGCACCAACACGATGGTGACTAAGCCGTGTCGAAGAGGGGCAACTGTAGACACCCCAATTTTGATGACTTGTGCACCCCCGATGATGAAAAGAACACGCGAAATATACCTCGGAACAAATCCTTGAGTCAAAAAGGTCAAAGGAACCAAAACCCCAAAACCACTTGAACCGCACGGCACAAAACTCTCCACTGTACGGCATAAAATTCTCTTTGCACCGTACGGCATAAAATTCTCTTTGCACCGTACGGCATTCCAAACCAAACCGTGCGGTATAATTCTCGACACCGTACGACATCACCAGTCGAAACCCATGATTCCCGCGTTTGCCCAGCAGCTCGTTTCGTTTGCGTAACACGCATACCCTACCCATAGCCCGACTTCTCGACGTGAGCATCTCGGCTAACTTGTGTGGCCATCCAACCTTCGTGCCTATAAAAGCCGAGCTCGGTGAATGATTCTAAGGAGAGAATTAGAAAAACCCACGTACCAATTCCCAGCAAAAGTTCTCTCAACCGTCCTCTCGTTACTCTGTCAAAATTATTTCTGATTAAAACCATACACAAAATCCTTGCTTCCATAGTCTACAACAACCATTTCCAGTCTCCAAACCGATCTCTTTGATCTTTACCGAACAACCCAGAGGTATAACATTCGTGTTCAAAAGGTAGCGTTCGTTCTTTGAGGGGACTTTACCAAGTCAGAGGAGAGCTCTATAGCTCCTTCTCAAGCTTGGAAGAGCATTTTCAACAAATCCGAACCTCTCTGATCGTGCATTACGCAACTCATTTTGGTTGTGGAAATGCCGCTCGTACGTGGAGGTACATTTCTTCGCTACAATCTCTCTTAAAGTCTTTCAAAACCGTCAAAAAGTCACATTTTTCACAAAGAAAACAAAGAAAACAGAGGCCCTTTTCATTCTGACAAAAATTAAATTTTTCAAAATTTTGTGCTATCAGTGGCACCGCGCGGTGTCAGTCGGACACCGCGCGGTATCTATTTCGACACCGCACGGTGCCAGAGGCAAAAATCGATTTTCCATACTCTGTTTCGGGTTCTGATGCTCTGTTTTGGGGAAAAAACTTACAAAGCTCTTATTACACTGACCCCCCTTGGCTTTTGATTGTTACTATTACATCCCCTCATGTTATTTATTATTTCAATTAAATATTTATTTGTGCTTTAAATATTTTGTTGCATTACTTGTTTATACAATATGTCATTTTATTGCATTGCTTGACTTGTCACTGTTATTTATTCCTCTAGAATAATTATTTACCGTTTATGTGAATAAAGTTTTCAATAAAATCTTTTCATAAAAATCCCACAAATATTTAGTAGAGACCGGAAAATTCCGGGCACGCGGGGTGCATTTTTCGAACAAAACCTTCCCCGCGGGTAACCTGGCTCCCGAACCCAAATCTCTATTTTTTGCAGATCAAACCCTTTTTCAGCGGCACTAAAAGAGTCATTATTTTTCTAAACGGTTCCTTGGGTACCTAACATTTTCCAAAAATTAAACCCGGGTGGCAACTCTAAAATTTTCTTTTTTCCCTAAGTTCACCTCTTTTCAAAACAAACAAAAAGGCAAGGGCCCCGACCGTCCACAAAAAGTTTTTAAAAAAATGGACGGGTCCCTTTTACAAAATATTTCCCAATTAGAATTTAAAAAAATAATAATAATACCCTTCATTTTCACCAATGATGATGGTGTAATATTCCTTCATTTAAAAAAAAAAACGATGCATATTTGTGAACAAAGTTACTGTATGTATATGTTGGCATGTTCCAAGGGCAAATTGGTCAAAAATAATCCATAACTCATTTTCATCATTCTTCTCCCAAACACTACAGCTTTTACAAAACTCATTCTGCACATTTCTCCCAAACACTCCTAAAATATTCAAAACTCATTCTGGCCATAATCCAAAAAGCCAAAAAGCCAAAAATGAAAAGCTGAAAAGTAGGCTCCCAAACACCCCTTAATATCTTACCATGCAAATCTTGAAGATCTTCAAAAAAAGATGACCTTTCCGATGTTGATGGAAATAAATAATGTCAGAAGTGAAAGTGTTTGATACTCTTATATTATAAAATGGTTATCGATTTTAGGTTCTTATCCTCTCAAATAATTGTAATGACTTCTAGGTGAATTTTTTTTCCTCTAAGTACGTTTAAGGGTGCAAAGTAAAATAGTAAATTGAGAGTCCATTTAAAAAATTCACTTTAATTTAAGCCACATTTTTGTGTTGTAAGACCACAGTACTACAGTAGGAAGTACTTAATACGTAACTGAGCAACTGATAGAATTCAGTGGACCATGAAAGAATCTTTCCGTGTTCAACTCAAGAAAAATAAATAAATAAATAAATACACTATATTTTCTTCTTCATGAGTCAACCAGTTTAGTTGATCAGGTCTTTTGAGGTTTTCTTCATGCACAGGGGGG
>JAXBDA010010149.1:0-11086 GCA_036023075.1 Gaultheria prostrata
TGGACCTGTAATTTGTTGGTACCATGTATGTGGAATTATTTTTTTCCTTGTCATATTTTTGGTCATTTTTAAAAAACCATACATCAAGTTGGAATTATTACTTTTAAATACCATTTTATGGTCATTTCCCCGATAAATTTCCCGCTCGAGAGAAAGTAGAGAATGTCCCGTTCGGGGGAAATTACAGGGAAAAGAGTTTTCAAGCGATGGACGACGTTGATCGATTGTTCCAGTGCTTCAAATGCGGCGTCTCTCCTCCTCGTAATGCTCTCTCTCTCTCTCTCTCTCTCTCTCTCTCTCTCTCTCTCTCTCTCCATACATAAATCGATTTCACAAACGGTTATTCATCTACACTTTTGCTCCCACACTCCGATTTCTAGTTAGGATGTTAGGGAATGGATCTGGACTACGTTTGGGAATATCAATTTCGCATTTTGCTGCCTCACCAATGGTTTAATTACACATATTATGTCGATTAATTAACTAAACCAAAGAGGGTAGATTTGTATTTCAGATGTGCACGTATATAATTGGGTGTATTGAACAATTGGTGCTATACATCCATCATTTACTGAAGAAGCCTCCATTTTTTAATAATTGACACGATTGGTGTGATGTTAAAATTACTGAAGAAGCAGATGAATGGGTTCATTGAATTATTGGTGCTTTACTGAAGAAGCTTCAGTTTATTGTAGATGAAGAGTTCTGTAAATATTCGAGTCATTTTAGGATTTCAATGAGCCAATACTGCAAGCATATACAAGAAGCATCTACATTTGGTATAACTTACCACGGTTTTATTATATCCGGGGTTGTCCTTCTCCAATTTCATGAGTGAAACCTTACTCTTTCTAGTCTACGTATGAGCTACCTTGGAGAGTGTCATACATTACATTTCAATCAAAGGCTTTGTATTCCAAACTTGGTCCTGAAGTTGTGGAGCAATTTCCGATTTTCTGGCATAGAATGAAATGAAAACATTGTCTATTCCATGCTCAAATAAGTTGGTGCGTTTCTGTCAATATCTGTTAATCAATATATGGTTGTAGCCTCCATGTTTTAGCTGTTCCAATTTCCTAATATCTCTTATTATTCTTTCCGTGTTCAGAATCAGCTATCAGAGAAAGTAAAGCAAACAAACACAAATTGAAGCAAATAGATCCAAGTCCAATAGAAGAGGTGTCTGGCTTTTCATATAAACTGCAACCCTTGTTCATTCTCACTTTGTTATTTTGTCTTGTTAAGTCCCATGTTGTGACGCACTGGACCGATGTTGGTAGGCTTGTATCTATTGTGTTCATTGGTTGCAATTTCCTCGCCACACAATGTCATTTTCTACTCTTTTTAATTTTGTTATATATCATTTCCCTGCAGTTTAGTTCAACGACAAACAACTTTAACAAAAGGAAGCATTTCTCTCCAGTTGTATTCTATGGCTCTCCACATGGCGTGCCTCCAAAAAGGCCAGCCAAATTGTTGCGACTGTTGCGTGAAATACAAGTTGATCTGTCCGAACAAATAAAATTAAGGTACTATACATTTTCTTCTGATTCTGCTTGTGTCATTTGCTACGTCTTTTCTTTTCTTTCTTTCTTTTTTTGGTTAGTGACCTTAGTTGCACGAAGCAGGGGAACGGGAGAACATAGAAGCTGCCAAAGTTGGGAGCATGAAAGGAATGTGTACATATATTACGGAAATTATATAGTGTGGGAAATACACTTCAAAACTACAATCATTTTAGGGAGTGAAAAAATATGGGCCAAGTCTACCTTAAGTATAAGGAATAGGATAATATTCGAATGTATCATTTTCTTTTCAAGATATCATGACTTGAGGTATATATATGAGCTAAATTGAAGACCAATTTATAAAGATAAGTAATAAATTACTGTTTTTCTATACCAGTGGTCCAGTACGGCAGTATGGTACAAAAATTCCCATCTTCGTAAGGAGTGAGCTCCCATTGCAGTGGGAACGGGCTCCGGTAAGCTCTTAAGTTGGGAGCGCAGAATCGTGCTCCTAAGCTGGGAGCAGCAGCACTTTAGGAGCTCTTTGCAACTAAGTTAGTGACCTTAGTTGGAGTTCTGGAATCTACACTTTTTCTTGTTCTTGTTCTTGTTCTTTTTTTTAATCTCTTATTTTTCTTCGTTGAATCAACTATAAGTTTGGTTTCATATAGGGAGGAAGTATGGGCTACATTCCCTAGGCAAGATGAGGCAATGAAGTACGCCAAAGAGCATGCACATATTCGTGTTTTCAGTTATCAAGATCATATGAATGGACAAAGGAGGTTCCTTGTTTCAACATACGAAGAGTTTTGGCGGAGGTTGACTCGGTCAGCTTTGTTTTGGCGGAATCCCATTTGATAATTATTCTGCTAGCATTCTTGTAATAATTTTTATGTTTGTGCTGGTCATCTTAATATTAGGTACAAAAACATGAACCCTAGATTCCGCCACCATTATGAAGTGATTCAGGAGGTAATACATTAGTAAAAGCTGCAAAAAATATTCATTTTTTGTCGAAGAACATGAACTGATTCAATGGTTAAAACTTGGCCTCTTATCTTTGGGTTGTGTGTGTGTGTGATTTCTTACTGTTCATGGGTGATGCATATGTGCTTTTGTCAGGGATTACCATGTCACCTCTATTTCGATTTGGAGTTCAATAAGAGAGACAATACTGAAAAAGATGGAGATGTGATGGTTGATCTCCTGATAACTGTAGTCTTTGATGCCTTATCAGACAAGTACTCTATTCAAGGAGACCATGACTGGATTGTAGAACTTGATTCTTCTACTGAAGGTATGATGTCCATTGTGGCCCCTTGATATGCAGTCTATAACTTCTGTATCAAATAGAGAGTTTTTGTGAAACTGTAACCAATAGCAAGCATATTGCCATTCTATCATCGAGTGTTCCAGTTTATGAATTATGACTATCTTCCAACCGCTATATCTCATGGTTACCTGCGTCTATCTTAATGTGATCCTGAGTTGGGGAGTGAGAAGTACGCCTATTAACTGCTGCAGCTGATTTTTTTTGATCCATCTGCTGCAGCTGATTGAGCTGGGCGAAAAATGCACAAACTATTTGTTACATGGCCATTTCTTGCCATCATTGTTGCCTGTACTCACACCTTGGTCCGCCTTACTAGATTAATTTCCACCATAGTAGGTGCCATTTCCACTCTCTATCGTTATTCTTAGAATGCTTAATGGTTGTCTAATCCTACTTACAATGGCGTACAAAGTATGTTTCAAAGGCATGAGAACAAAAGGCACCCGCTTTGTTTCAAAATCGTTTCTGTTATGGGGTTATGTTTATGTATGTTGCAACTAGAAAGCATGAAGCCCAGCACCATGCAGATGTTACTGTACATTTTGTCTTCAAAGTAAGAATATGGAAATCAAATCTTGATCTTTTATTGATACCTTCCTTTAATAATGCATGCTGGCAGCAAAATTTTCGCGTCATCTAATAATCCGCTTACAGAAGACTGCTTTTAAGGACAATTCACATGCTGGTGCATTTGTTGCTGAGGTATGTCCAAAGAGAATATAAATTGGTTTATTCATTGGACATGATACTAAATGCCTACTTAACTTAAAAATTGGGGGAATCAAATCAATGTCTTTGGGTTCTCTTCTTGTTAATTATTATATCTCTAGGTGTATTGCTAATACCACTTCATAATCTATTGCGATTTGACTTGGTAACAAGCGTTGTTAATCTCCTCCGAAAGGTTACCAATGCAAAACCCAAAATAAACGTGTCTTTTGTGCATTTATCCAGTTGTCGCTAACTGTTTGATGACATCTTTTCAGATATGCTCTCGGATTAATAATGAGAAATGGAGTGATAGAAGGTTTGAAAAGTTGTTTGTTTCAAAAGACTCGAGTTCTGCTGATATCCCTTGCCATCTTTTCGTCGATACTGCTGTTTATACTAGAAATCGTTGCTTTCGCTTACCTCTATCGTCAAAAGCAGGGAAGAATTCTGTTCTTGTACCTACTGGGCGTTTTAAATGTACGAACATGGTAAGAAACTCCTTTTTATACATTGATAAATGAATCATTCCTTTTTTGAAACTGAGTTTAGA
The DNA here is from genome assembly GCA_036023075.1 of Gaultheria prostrata. Classification (NCBI taxonomy): domain Eukaryota; kingdom Viridiplantae; phylum Streptophyta; class Magnoliopsida; order Ericales; family Ericaceae; genus Gaultheria; species Gaultheria prostrata. The sequence continues at coordinate 4,103 of JAXBDA010010149.1, forward strand.
CACATGTCCTATTGAGACTAAGGAATCTTTAGGCTATGAAGTCTGCAACTAATTTGCTTGCCTTATGTGATGTATCTGTTAACTTCTTTTTTCAATGGTTACTACTTGCTATCGGAAAGAGGAGCTTTTATTTTCATGTTTTGGGATAATAGTAGAAGGTTCACTTTACCAGTGATACATATGCTCATTTTTTTCTTTCAGTCTTGTTAATCCTCAAAGAGAGGATTTAATTCTATTTTATTACTTGTTTCGTAATAAATACTCGCCATTTACCAAATTTTAAAGAGAAAATCATATTCATCAGTTTCGTTGCCTAGAAGTAACTTGCATATGTTCCTGTAGTGCCATTGCATGTCAAAGTTTCTCATGGAATACAAGGCTAGAGCTGCAGCCTTCAAGATGATATTGTCAAATGGTCACCCTGTTAGTGTTAACCATTGACAAACAATGCATACAAAAGAGGAACATGGGGCCATATTGTTCTGTCATGTGATTATTTCGAACAAAATGTTCATTCTTTTATGTATGTGTAGACCTTTCTTTGTAATTGCTTGCATTTGTGTTTCAATTAATGTTACACTGACTTATTTCAGAGTGAGGAAAATGTGTTCATGGCATCCTTGATCTGCAACATGGATGTTGACTGTGAGAAGCTTCTTATCTGCAAAATGGACTTAGATTGCGTGAAGGCCCTTCAGTTTGATACAGAGGTAACATGGGCTGTCCAGAGAAGAATTTTGTTCCCTCACTTTTTTTTTTCCGGAAAAATAAACCAATATGTGATCAGCGGCTGAACTTAGTCCAATTCCAGAAAACTGGATCTATCTTGTGAATTTTTTGTGTATTTTTCCATGCCTTTCAAACATTAATAATACTCTTGGTTGTCTCAACTTGTCCTGCTGGCAAGGTTGATCATCAGCTGTTCTGTGTTTCAGATTCTTGTAGTTGATGCATTGGAGCTTACATATCCTTTCTTGTTTCAGATAAACAGCGAGTTCCAAAAGCAATCAAGTGCCTCACATGAATTCATGTTGAATTCCTGCACAAGTGATCTTTCAAGAACTTATTTGATTGGAAAATCACCGTTTCCGGCCTTGGACGTCTTTGTGGAATCTATTGCCAGTATAGGAAATGTGTCAGGTGTTGCCTTGTTCAGAAAGCTACATTTGTAGGACTTGTAGGACAACCATATGAATGTCAGAATGGTTTTTCCCTTCCTTGTTTTTAACATTTCAATTTTTATTTGATTTCTATATTGCTTCTACTTATTGATGTAGTCCACATGCTAAAAAGTAAAAACAGCTTGTAATTTTTTGCCTTGCCGTCATGCTTCCCAATTTTAAGGATTGAGTCTGATATGATGAAGTAACCCTATTGGAGGAATGTTCATTTTTTCATTTATGGAAGATTGGCTATGAGTTGGTATGGATGGATCGTCTGGGAAGATGGTAAGTGCACATTGAGCCGACTGGGGACCACCAGATGTGGGTAGGTCAGGATAGAGGGTGTCTCAGAGAGAGAGAGGGCACAAATTCGGAAGGGTTCATAGGCCCATCTGCTGATCTAGAATGGTATCAGTAGCATGAGGGTGCCTTAAGGAGGCAAAGTGTACTTGAGATTGGATTATAAACCAGAACACCAACTTATTGTTATCTTCCTATGTTGCTATGAGGAGACTGATCTTGTTCGTGCATGAAAACTTCTACCTTTTCCATATGTTCCTTCATATACCTGTTTGTTTATTGCTTTACGCAAATACAACTTACAAGTTCTGTTACTGTTTTTTGTAATTCTAGGAAAAATCCGAAGTTGGTACTGGTTCTCAGAGTACGGAATGATGGTGTACAGCATGTCAAGAAATAGATACTGTGAACGAATTGGGAGACAACATAAAAGCAATCATGGTAAATTTCATTTATTGTGTTCCCTTTTAAACTTTAAGCCTTCGAACTATCTTTCAGTTTTCGTTTTGAAGATGTTTCATTGAAGCATTCATGCTTTTTTACTCTTATTTTGGCACAATTTTGTTTATGTTGTCTTGCTGCTGCGAAAGTAAGGATTTGACTTGACTTGAGTGCTCGAAGTGCCTTAGTAACAACTCCATCTGGTGCAAAGCCTTATCTAGTGTTAGAACCTGGCCTCTTAGTTGGACACTGCATGAGAAATTAGTATGACCGTTCCACTTAAGGCTGTCTGCATTAGTGAAGAAAGTTCATGAATCCACTTCAGACTCTTGCAGTCAAAATCCTGGAGTAGCAGTGTTTCACTTATGTGCACGTCTCCCTACTATAATGATATTCTTCAACCAGTAATTTTGCTCCCAGTTAATAAGTCACGGTTTCATTTTCTTCAATCTCAATTAATAAGCACAGCAACCAATTGAAATACCCAAAAATGATTTTTTTTTTTTAGATTGTTCTGTTTAGAAGAACAGTTATATATGCGTTGACTTTTCTTCCTTCCTTTCTGTTTCAGTGATCTACATTGTTGACTTAAGAAAGGCTGTTTACTATCAGAAATGCCATGATCCTGATTGCAGAGGTGAAATGAGTTTTTTCCCCCTTTGTTTTGTTGACTACCAAAGTGAATACTTTTCACTGAGCTGATTGATTGTAATAGGTTATCGATCCCCTTCACGTCCAATCCCCAAAGATGCCATTCCCGATGATACAATTCTATCCAATTTTGTTTCCCATAACGGAGGAGGTTCGTTAGACAAGAACCTTGAACATCAACTTGTTGAAAATGATCAGGAGCCCATAAAGTTTTGCTGTGACGAAAGCATAACAGACAGCTGCAGTAAGGATGGATGGTGGATTGAAGCCATAAGAGCTGCAGAAAAAATTGAGAATATGCCTAGAACACTAGATCTCACTGAAACGGTTAGTCTTACTTGTTCTTGAGTTCTATGTTTCGATTAATCATAGATTCATAGTACATGGTAGTGTCAATGTGTAGTATTGAAGTAATGTCATTATCATATTCTAAGTTAGCAAAACTTTTCATCTTTTCCAATGAGCTCCTTTCAGTTTTTAGTCTTAATGAATAATGACATACATTTTCTGCCCTTTGACATAATTTGAAGCTAGCAGATGTTTTTCTTTCTTCGGAAGACAAGCTAGCTAGCAGAAGTTTGAAGTCGATCTTTCCCCTGATTCCAATATTGTTTCCTTTTTTTTAACCTCTGTTATCCCGAACAGGACGAAATGCCTGGTGGAGACGAGGACTGGTGGATGGCTGTTGAAAAGACCTTATCCCAGTCTGAACTAACCTACGTTTTATAAAATGGACTGTGTATAACCCTCCATCACCAATAAGTGTTTGTTGCGCTGCTCTTACACATGACAACGAGGTAATAAGCATGCAGAAATCAAAAGAACACGGTAACCTGGAAATGGTGAATGTAGGATTGTACAATCAGATATTGATACTGGAGCAACGTCAACTGTGAGTCTACGGATTCCTGTAAATATATCCTTATTCGTGTCTTTGTACCTATGTGTAACCTAATCTTTTTTTTTTTTTCTGTGTAAGGGAGAATAAAACTGTGGACTAAGGAGTGTTGCAGATCCTGTTTGTTTAACACTATGATAGACCTACTTGTTGGTATTCGTCTATACGATTTTGCACTCATCTCGGATTCAAAGATCTATAGGTTCAAAAGAGAGACAAGAACAATCCTGTCTTTTACTAGTGAGCGCTGTCTTTTTAGAAACGGGGACCTTGGTGTGCGCTCTCTACTACTACTGTTCTGTGTATATAATGTTTTCAGGTACTGCTGCCTGAGGTCTCTCAGCTGCGAAAGAGGAATGCCACGAGAAAGTAACGAAAGACATGCTGTCAGAACTAGAAGGACAGATAAAAAAATAATACTAATAAAAGGAAGGAATGAGATCCTCTCCGGTTTGGTATTTTGGATTGGACCGTCCAGTTAAGCCTTTTGTGGGGTTTTCAGGACCCACATCAAGGATTCAAACCCTTCAAATATTAGAACTCAACGAGACCACTAATCACATCAAAAATTCAATTGATCGGATGTTGTATGGTATGATTTCGAAACACATTTACCAAAAGGGCTCGACTGAGCGGTCTAGTCCAAAATAGCAAATCGGAGAGGATCTCATTCCCAAAAAGAAATGGACTGAACCTTATAGGTCGTTGCAAAAGTACATAAAACGAGAGCAAAGTAAAAGAAAATAACTTTAATTGGGGTGTCTGTAGTGACCAAACTCACTACACGGGTGTAGTGAGCAATTACAACCGTCGATTTAATCAACGGTCTGGATTAAATGAAATTATCCTACATGTAAAATGGTCCGGATTAAATACATTTACTCTAGACCGTTGATTGCCGAACCCACGGCCGTGATTGCTCTACATCCGTGTAGTGAGCAAACTCACTACAGCCCCCGGTTTTGTAAAGTAGAAACTTTGAGTAAAGTTTATGATTTTACCAGTGTTTGTTTTAAGTAAAAAGAAAATAACTTCACGAGAAAATAAAAGAAGAAAAACTAGAAGTACAGAGAGATAAATACTCCTTTCGTTTTATAGTTTTAATATTTTTTTGAATAAAAAAGTAAAATGCTATTGTAAATAAAATTTTAAATTTTTACAATACTTGAAAGAAAAAAATATTTTAAATAATTATCTTTGAAAAGTATTTCATTCTGTAACGTTTTAAATAGGGAATTGTTATTGACACTCCACTTTTTTTTATTGACACTCCTTTTTTTTTCTCTATTCATAAAGTGCAATGGTAATTTTTTCTAATAAAGATAGAAAAGGGAATGCCAATAAAGAGAAGTGGAGTGCCAATATTAATTCCCTTTAAATAAGATCAAGATTATGTGACAGATGAAATATTTGTCTTATTTACTCACACTTTCCTTCCATCATCTTACATATTATCATAAGGTTTATACTACATTTTATATGTGGCCAATTTGAAGGAGATTCACTTTTGAGCGCGGTGGTGCCTTTAGAGCATGCAATAATTTTGAAAATGTCTACTCCTGCTATCATTTTTACAACCAAATTTACAACTAATTTACCACCTTAGCATATAGGGTTCATTAATTTGATGATCAGAAATGTTCACCTTGTAGAGCGCGCTGAAAATATAAGTCACATCAAATTTCATGTTTAGATAATTTTGATAAATACATGATCATAATATAGTATTTATCTTCTGTGTGAGTCAGGTTTTTTTTCTTGTTCTAATCGTGCATTTATTGACATCCTATAAACTTGAATTTTGGCATGACTAGTATTTTCAACACGCTCTACTAGTTGAACGTCTTCATTCATCAAATTGATGAAGCCTATATACTAATGCGGTAAATCCACAAATAACAGTTTCAGTGCCTTCTCTCTATTGTTTTCAGCTTCTAGGGTTTTGCTTTGGGGGGAGTTGGGGCTGCCGCCTCTCCTCCCCCTCCCCCCCGCCCCTTCCTTCCAGTCGGCCACCCCTCTTCACCCCTCCGCATCTCCTTAGGCCTCCCTCTGCTTCCCCAAACCAGATCCACCTGCCCTCCACTCTCCAGCCACCCTCCGCCCCCACCCTCCGCCCTTTCATTCTTCAGCCTCCGTCCACCCCTTCTCTTTCTGCAAGGGCTTGTTTATGTTGATGCAGTGGTGATTAAGGGTGGCTGGGCTCTGACTCCGGCGAATAAGTCTTTAGATCCGGCGCGGCGGCGGCTTCTTCCGGCAACACCTCTTACCGGGGGTTTTTTATTTTGTTGTTTTATTTTTGTTTATTTTATGTTTTATTTTTGTGTGTTTTGTGTTGCCCCTTCGTGGGATTTTATTGCCCCCCGTTTGTGGGTGGTTGGGGTGTTGTTTCTACGATTTCATTTGCGCGTTTTTGTTTAGGTTTTGTGCTGGGTATCCCTCGGGATTCTCTACTACTAGATTTAGACAGGATTCTATGCCGGCACCTAGTGCTGGTCTGCCTCGGCAGAAAGTATCTGTGAGCCGGTGGCCAGTAGTGCTATTTTACCGTGCTCGTGTTGAGATTTTAGTAGTTTTGGTACATTTCTAGCTTTCTGATGAAATCTTTTGCCTCCGGGCTTCTTGTAAGTGCCGGATGACTTTCATTCTATGAATGAATCTTGACATGTTCAAAAAAAAAGAAAGTTGCAAGTCTGGTTGTAAAATTAGAAGTGTGGGTAGACGTTCCAATTTTTATTGGAAACCCACCACCACAAGAAAAAGAAATAAATTGAATCCTCTACGATCCAAGTTTTGACCTGGAATAGACGGTCTAAATTTGGATCATCCATTACTGTAACTAATAGTTTAGATTTGCTTAGAGACTCGGAAAGAATCTCTCAGCAATTTCGAATAATTAATTATCCCAATACAAAGGTTGGGCACAGGAGAGTATCCATTCCAAAAAGAAGAACGACTTTCAGAAACTCCCTCCTCATTTCCACCTTGGTCACTCTCATCTCCACCTCCAAAATCTCATCCGTGTCAGCCTCGGCGGCCGCCCCACCCTTCTCCACCTCCACCTCCACCTCCATTCTCTAATCAAATCCGAATCATTAATTATCCCAATGTAAGGTCCAAAATTTAAATTGTTTTTCCGGGTCCAAAATTTGGACCGGAAAGGTTCCGATCCCAAAAAGAGAGAAAAACTTTAAACGGCCAAGATGCGTGGTCCCCTATCGGATATCACGTAGCCATACCTACACGCACCCAAATTTTCCTCCCAAAAAGAAATCTCATAATAATACTAATAAATAAAAAAAAGACTTTCACAACAACCAGAGGGTCCGTCAACTCAATTTGTAGTCATCACCAAAACTCCTCCTCCTCATTTCCACCTTCATCTCCAAACCAACATTCCCTACTCACCCACCTCCAAAATCTCAACAATGTCGATCACCACCGCCCAACCCGTCTTCATCTCCACCTCCACTCTCCAATCAATCCTGATCACCCCCAAAACCCTAATCCACCACCTCCAAACCACCCTCCCCA
>JAXBDA010010150.1:0-11085 GCA_036023075.1 Gaultheria prostrata
ATTAAGCACAAACACACAATCCAACCACGTGCACGAATTAAATGGAAAATGAGGATTAACCGCACGTCTAACGCACTCATTCTTTCCTACTTAGGCGCTTAAATTCATGCATTTTGCGCGCCTATCATCTTCCAAAAAAAAAAAGGGGGGGAAGTAAAGAAAAAAGCAATGATCCAATATGTGTGCCAATAAGGGGTATTTGGCCACCTTTTTTTTGGCTTTTGATTTTTTGATTTTCTCCTTTTGCATGTTTGGCAACTCATTCTCAAAATGAATTCTCACAAAATGAGTTATTAATTTTTGATGTTAGAGAAGAGAAGTCAGAAGTAGGCTGGAAGGAGCTTTTGGACTTCTCATTTTTCTACTTTTCCCATTTTGATTAAGAAAAAGACCTTCAAAATGTATTTTGCACATATCACCCAAACACTACTCCAGTTGTAAAATATATTCTGCACATTTTTCCCAAACACTATTACCAGATTCAAAACACATTCTCACCATAATCCAAAAAGCTAAAAAGCCAAAAAATTGAAAATGAAAAACTGAAAATGAGGCTCCCAAACACCCTTAAGCTAATAGTAGTAGAGTAATAAAATGACAATCATTGAGGTTCAATTAAGCTTCACCCTAAGGGGTCGGCTAAGTGTCTTGGCTTGAGATTTAAGACTTGTTCCTACTCAAGTTTTTAAGTTTGATTATCTTTGTCAGTATCTCTTGGAATCACCTCACTTTACATGTAGATGCGAAACAGCTGTAAGAGTGGCTATAGAAATTTGTACGAGATACGTACAAACTAGCTCAGAATACCCTGTATTTCACAAAAGAGAAGGTGTAATTAAGCTTTATAACAGAACATGCAAAACCAATGTTGACTTAAGAAAAGCATAATCACGCTTGGTTATGCCTGATTATCCAAATGACTTTGCCAACTAATGAAGATCAGCTTTTCTGATTTAAATAATCAGGCATATGTTGCTGGTGACAGTTTCTTCAGACTCAAATCACCTTACAAAATCCATAAGATATTGCACTTTCCAGCAATATCACTACTGGGAATCAAAGGATTTGACCACAAAGGAATGTTTGACCAACAATTTTTGTTTTCCTAGCCCTAGAGCATGGATTTGAGCAATCCACAGCTGGAAATGGTGCCAATAAAGAAATTGATTTGATTCCATCTTTAACTAGGTGTCAAACATATTGCCATCGCTAGCTCAATAATTAATAAAATTTTCTTCTTTTGGTGTCCTCAATCCTCACCGTCCGTGTACATGAAAATCAACCCAACAATTTTGTGTACTTTTTCTTTGGTTTAGGGGAACAAAGTATGAGAATATGTTTCATGTTATAACTACAGTGCAAATGCCGATGATGTGGCCGCAGAACTCCCAAATTTTTTTATGCTCTTAGATTACCCATTAGTAGTATAAGATTATACTTTTAATTAGTACTTTTGCAACAGAGTGCTAGAATATTAATGTTAAAGTAATACCTTTTAAGTGAATTAATTGATTTTTACTAATGTTTTTGAATATTCTTTTGAACTGCAAAAAGATGGGAAGGGGCGACCAACGCAGCAATTCCTCTTGGGCGTGACCATAGGTGTTCTCGACTCGCTGTGAAATATTCGGTTTGAGTTATAACTATGAAGTATCATGAAATCACCACGTGGTGTCCCAAACTTCTCCCCACCATACCTTTTGTGGGACCCATACAATTAGTTTTGGCCCCCATATTGAACAGTGAGGGAAATTATTCGGTGCCCTTCGTTCTACGCTCTCCACCGAAAAAAGATCTATAGAAAATATTGAAATGTAGCTGGTATTGCTATAAACAAACTGAAATTCACATTACTAGAAGACAAGAAGACGAAAGTAAAAACAAACAGATCATTTTTACAGAAATTATCATTTTGATACCACTTTGCGAATTTTCAAATCTCATATTCATATACTTTCAGTGGTATATGCAAATAAAAAAACACAACCGAACTTCTACTTTTGATTTCAAGCAATTAATTCAAAATGCAAATCCACTGATTTTCTAATTAATCAAATTCTACGAACACAACTATTTACAAATGAGACTAAAGTTATTTTAGAGTGCCTCAACGTCCGAGAAATTTGATATATATGTCTATAAATAGATTGAGAGAGAGAGAACCCTATTGTAGTAGTTTCACAAAGTCCAAAAAAAAATAAAAAAATTCCTTTATTTCCACAAATTTGCAAATTCAAGTAAAAATTATTAATGTGGGCATCAAAATCGAAGTAGATAGGGAGGGGAAGGGACCTATATTATTCCCAATTTGGTAACGAAAGAAAATGCCCACGAATGCTAAAAAATAGTAAACTTTAGCATGCTACTATTTCTATAGGGTGGTTCTGGGAGCTGTGGTGGTTTGGTTTAGTGGGTTTGGCAATAGAGTGTGGTAAGTGGTAACTTTGCATCTTGTGAAAACTGGGTCGAGATGATGGTTTTTTGCATAGTGCCTTAAAACCCGTAGACTATATACATTTGTTTTTTTTGGTAAAGAAGGATTTACCAAAAAGAACAAAAGAATACAAGAAAACAAGGGCATACCCCACAAAAACAACCAGCAAACTGGAAAAAAAACACAGGAAAACAGCCTACATCAGCGCCGAACTACGAACTATATACATTTATTGGGAGAATCTGTATAAGAGGCAAACCTCAGGGGATGTGAAGGTAATTTGCCCAATTTTTCTTAGCCTAGACCTAGAGGCTAGATTTGGGCAAGCCACAGCTGGTAATGGTGCCAATTGCCAAATGCCAATCAACAAATTGATTTGATTCCATCTTTAACTAGTGTCAAACGGAAGCCCCGGCCCTATTCTTTCTTTTTGTTCTTTGACATCCTAACGTAGCTAAGAAAAGTATTCTTCATTCCGCGTCCTCATCAGTCCTGAACTGTCCGTGTACATGAATATTAAACCACAATTTTACCAAAATTACTAGAATTTAAGTGTACCTTTGTGAATGTTTTTGAATACTTGCAATAGTTTTTTTTTTTTTTCGGGAATTATATAGAAGACTTCCGTTCGAAAAAAATATATTGAAGACACAATTTGAAACGTTCACTTTGGGCCCACAAAAACTCAAAATCAGCCCATCATCAATGACACACTCAAAAAATGAAAAGGTTGTTAAAGTTAATACTCACAATGGAATACGCAAACTTAGCAACATCTTAACCAATACTCAAATTTTAGCATTTGCATAATCAAAATTACCAACTTTTTCACAATAATTAAGCAAGTCAATAACTAAATTCAATGGATCCTACTTCTCTTCAATTAAATACATCCATCATACACAAAAACCTTATCTCTATTTTATCTCTTCCTTTTTCAACAATGCTTTCAAAAAAATACTTTAAAAAACTTTTTTTTTTCAAAAATTGTTTTTTTTTTTAAGTTATTTTTCAAAACCTATTATTTTTCCCAAAATTTTTTGTTTTTCGAAAACTGTTATTTTGAAAATTGTATTTTTTCCAAAAAGTTTTTTCCCCTTTTAAAAATATTAAGTTTTTGAAAAGAAAAACAATTTTGACTAAGAAAACAATTTTTAAATTTTTTTTTATCATTTGCAAAAGGTGGTATAACACTCAATTTTGATTATACCATTGTGGACCTCTATGTTGTTAACTTTAGCCATCCTCGAAATGGATACTCAAAAGATGATGTCGCAACCTCTTTGAGTATTCAAGTTTGAGTATACTAGTGGTGATAACCTAAAGTAGTGTTGCGTACAAGAAGAAAGCGCTTTTTCCCCCTTCTCCTCTCCGCTTGGTTTTTACTTGTCTCCAGTGTGTTCGATCAAGAGTAGTGTAGATCCGGCTCCCAAGATTCCGGACGATGGCTAGTGGGTTTGTTTGTTCCGGGTCCTCCTTGGCCTATCAAATCTAGTTGACGGTGACCAGTGGTGGGTATTGGGGTTTTTAATTTTGTTGCTGATTTGTTTTGCATCTCCTTGACTGTTTTGCAGTCCGGCGTGTTTGTTCAGGGTCTGGCGTACCCAAATTCTATCGGTTATGTGGTGGGCAAATAATTTCTCATTTTTAGTTTGTTGGTTCTGTGTGTTTTGTTCCTTAGAGTTGTATCCGGCCGTAGTGGTTGTGTGGGTCGTCCGCTTTGCCGACTTTTCTCCCTGGACAGCGGGGGCTTGCCTAGAGTGGCGTCCATGCTCATGTAGCAAAGACTCATGGAAAGCAAAGGCTCGCTGGTTTACCAGCGTTTCGTTATCTCGCGTTATGAGTCAATCTGCTTTGGTATTTGGACAGAGGATAAAATATGTAAAAATTAAAGAGAATCAAGAACTAGAGAGAACAAATGAAACTGGAAAAGAAAATATCTTCATTCCACGACTTGCCAGAATACAGTAAGGGTTGGGTATTTATGTCCTTAGCCCTTTAACATACAAAGAACAAATTACAACATTACAACTCAACTATCAGAAAATACAAAAGAGGAACCCTTCTTTCAGAAACTACCAAAAGACCCTTAGGCCATATTACAACTAATGATTATGCTTTACAGCCCCCTGCAAACTTATGGGTGGTGTAACAACCATAAGTTTGGACTTAAGAAACTAAAATCGTGCGACAGTAAGAGGTTTAGTAAACACATCAGCAATTTGGGCTAATGTCCCTATGTGCTGCACCAGAATTTGCTTACTCAAAACTTTTTCGCGTATAAAATGATAATCGACCTCGACATGTTTAGTTCTAGCATGATAAATGGGATTTGAAGCCAATGCTATAGCAGAGGTATTGCCACACCAAATAACAAAAGGCAGAACAGGAGAAATATGGAGATCAACAAGTAATTGATGAACCCACGAGATGTCTGCGGCTGTCTGAGCAAGAGCCCTGTATTCAGCCTCGGTTGAAGATCGAGCAACCGTATGCTGTTTCTTAGCACACCATGAAATCAAGTTAGAACCCAGAAATAAGCAAAAACCAGTAGTAGATCGCATATCCAAGTGGTCACCTGCCCAGTCAGCATCAGAGTAAGCTGATAGAACAAGAGGACCAGGAGAAAACAATAAGCCCTGAGATAAACTGCCCTTGACATACCTCAAAATCCGTTTGACAGCAATAAAATGACTGTGTTTTGGATCATGCATATGTTGACAAGCGATATTTACTGCAAAAGCAATCTTAGGTTTGGTGAGGGTAAGGTATTGGAGAGAGCCAACAATGGTTCTATACCAAGAGGGATCTTCAAAAGGAAGATCAGGATCCAAGACTGTAGGCTTAGCAGATGTGGGAGAAAGACTTGGCTTACACTTTTGCATACCAGCCTTTACTAACAAATCAGTTGCATACTTCGCTTGAGATAGAATAATACTATCTTCATGATAAATGACCTCAAGCCCAAGAAAGTAACTCAAATACCCAAGATCCTTCATGACAAACCTCTGACTGAGAAGAGTAATGAGCTCTAAAATGTAGTCCTTGTTGCTACCAGTTATAACTATGTCATCCACATAGACAAGAACTAAGACAATCCCTTTGTCATCAGACTTAGTAAATAAAGAAACATATGCTTTGCTTTGCTGGAATCCTTGACGAAGAAGAAAACCAGAAAACACTGAAAACCAAGCTCTAGGAGCTTGACGTAATCCATACAAGGCCTTCTTTAATTTACACACATAATGGGGGTGCAAAGGATCTTTATATCCTAATGGTTGTTTCATATAGACTTCATCTTCAATGACCCCATGTAAAAATGCATTAGAAACATCAAGTTGACGTATATTCCAATGATGGTGTACAACGAGGCTCAATACAATTCTAATAGTTGGTTGCTTGATGACGGGACTAAATGTCTCAGTGAAGTCTAATCCCTCAAATTGTTGATTACCATTGGCTACTAAACGTGCCTTATACCTAGCAACACTGCCATCGGAATGCTTCTTAACTTTATAGATCCATTGGCAGCCAATTACATTAGCATTAGGAGGAGGAGAGACTAAATCCCAGGTATCTTGACGTACCAAAGCACCATACTCTTCGGCCATAGCAGTTTGCCAAACAATATGCTTAACTGCCTCTGAAAAGTGAGTTGGTTCTTTGATAGGATCAGATTCAGGTATACTAAGTACAGAGAGACCAAGAGGATTTTTAGGTTTAAAGATCCCATTTTTGGATCTGGTTTTCATGGCATGGCAGTTCTGAGTTGGGATAACAGAAGAATGTAAAGAAGAAGAAGGTAAATAAGATTCAGGTAGAGAAGCAGACTGAGAAGAAGATGAAATAATAACAGGTTCAGGATGAACAAAAGAAGGAATATGAGAAGAAGATGGTAAACTAGAAAAAGAGGAAGGAATAGATTCAGACTGTGAAGAAGATGGTATGAGAACAGATTCAGGAGGAACAAGAGAAAAAGTACCAGATGAAGTAGATGGTAAACTAGAAGAAGATGAAGGCAAAGGAACAGATACATGCACCTGAAGATCACTGAAATCTGTAAGAGGAACACCAAACTGAGTAGAAATCTGTTGAGAAGTAGGAATAGAATGAAGAGAGAGAGTTTTATAAGGAAAATCAGTTTCAACAAATTTTACATGACGAGATATGTATACCTTTGAAGTAAGAGGATCCAAACATCGATAACCTTTAGTGGCAGGACAATAGCCAAGAAAAATGCATGCTTTAGATTTAGGTTCAAGTTTGTTAGCAGCATATGGCTTCAGCCAAGGAAAACACCCACAACCAAAAGGTTTCAAGGACTGATAATCTGGAGATGTTTTGAATAACATAACATAAGGGATCTGAAAATGTAAAGAAGTATGAGGCATTCTATTTGCTAGATAGACAGCAGTGGTAAGAGCTTCTAACCAAAAATGAGATGGAAGTCCAGATTGAAGAAGAAGTGTAATAGTGGTCTCAATAAGATGCCGATGTTTTCTTTCCACGATGCCATTCTGTTCAGGGGTATGAGGGCAAGTGGTTTGATGAATTATACCAGAGGTGAGAAACATATGCAAGAGAAAGTGATTTATAAACTCACCACCATTATCACTTCGAACATTTTGAATAGTAGTCTTAAAATGAGTAGCAACATAAGCTTTAAAATGTGCTATCATATGTTTGACTTCAGATTTGTAACGTAATGGAAAAAGCCAACAAAATCTAGTGTAATCATCAACAACGAGTAGGTAAAATTTGAAGCCTTTATTAGAAGGGATAGGGGCAGGACCCCAAACATCCATATGAACTAGTTGAAATGGAGCACTAGAACATGATGTAGACAAAGAAAATGGCAGTTTATGGCTCTTTGCCATATGACAACAAGAACAGTTAACACTAGCAGGTTTTGCAACAGGTAGGTTAAACTGTTTTATTAAAGACTGAAAAAGAGGAGTACTAGGATGCCATAGTTTATTATGCCAGAGATGAGCAGAGGTACTTGTACTAACAAAAGCTGCAGCAGATGAACAAGGAGCTACACTTTTAGATGAGGTCAGAAGAGGATACAAGCCCTTGTTGCAGGGACCCTTGTACAAAATTTGATGAGAGATTTTGTCCTGAATAACAAGTCCAGATGAATCAAACATGAGAGTGCAATGATTATCTTTGGAGAATTGATAAACAGACAAGAGGTTATGAGTAATGCCAGGCGTATGAAGAATATGAGACAATTGAAAATGAGCTGAGGGTGTAGAAAGTAAACCTGGTCCTGTATGAGTAACTTGAATCTGAGAGCCATTACCAACTGTCACTTTATTAGGCATGGTAGAAGGTTGAGGTTGATCAATGTTCTGGAGGTTATTAGTGATGTGGTTGGTAGCTCCACTGTCAAAATACCAAGGCTGAGAAGAATAACCCCCAGTATTATGCCAATCTCTTGTACCATAACCCCCATGAACATCATACCCTGTAGAACTTCCAGCATCTCCAGGCATAAAAGAACCTCCAGCATATCCAGCAAAATTTGCTTGTGCATAATTTCCAAAGGAACCAGTTGGTACTGTGTTTCTTGGTCCAGCAAACTAAGAAGATGACATAGGATGTGATGGATTGAATTGAGGATAACCCATGGGAAAAGCAGTAGGAGGGTGAAACTGTGGAGGAAATGATCTTGTTGCATTGTGAAACTGATTTGAAAACTGATGTGAAGGAGGAGGTGGTAGTCCTCTCCACTGATCAAAATATGGAGATTGTGGCCTATAATAGCAGTAGCTTGTGACATGGTTAATCCTCCCACGGTTATTCCTCCCACATATTGCACAAGGTTCTCTTGGGAAACCTCTTCCTCCTCTGCCTTTATTGAATCCCTTAAACTGATGTTGATAAAATTGTTGTGCAGGTGGAAAAGAAAATTGTTGTGCAGACTGAAAAGAGGCATGCTGAGGTTGAAAAAAGGCTTGCTGTGCAGGTATAAAAGAGGCTTGCTGTGCAGGTTGAAAAGAGGCTTGAGTAACCATTGGTATCATTGGTGTAGATAACGGCCGAGAAGAATGACCACTTGACTGGTCATTGTTTCCAGAAACTGCACTAGATAAGTCGACACTGGGAGTCGTTGCAACAAGTACTGATGTATTCTCAATATTAGACCCAATGTCATCATCATTTATCATCTGTATGTCCTCTCCCTTTATCATAGTAACCAATTCATCAAATGTGAGGGTATCTCTCCTAGTTCTTATAGCTGTTTTGAAACCTCTGAAATTCTTTGACAGACCTCTAATGGTATGGAAAATTAGATCATCTTCATCCACAGGATAACCAGCAGCTTCTAATTTCTGAGCGAAATCTTTGATCTTATCGATGTAATCCTCTACAGTAGTAGTTTGCTTGAGAGTGTATAGCTTGTCTTTGAGTTCATGAATATGCGTTCGAGATAGGGAATTGTATCTATTACTCAATGAATTCCACACTTGTGCACAATGATGAAACCCTAAAACATAGGGCAAAGTGGACACAGACAGAGATGCTGTTAAACATGAGAGAAGTTGTGAATCTATCAGTTTCCACATCGCAAATGCTGAATTCGCAGTCATTTCTCCACTGTCATTACGAATTTCTGGAGATGGACTCACTACAGATCCATCAAGATAGCCAAGGAAGCCATTTGCATCCATTACATTCTCTACTTGTGTTTTCCATAACAAGTAATTTCCACTGTCTTAACTTGATATTAACTAGAGAATTACAATTTGAAACTAAAAACGCAAGAGCTGGAGGAATTATTACTTGATGTGTAGCCATGACTGGTTTCAATCGCGTTCTTGATTGTATCGAATAAACAGCTAATCACAGAGACAATCAATGGAGACTCGATCACCGATCTTCTTGAATCAATTCGTTTGAAAAACTGAAAATTCCGGATCGATTTAACTCTCGTCAGAGAATTACCGCTCTGATACCATAAAGAGAATCAAGAACTAGAGAGAACAAATGAAACTGGAAAAGAAAATATCTTCATTGCACGACTTGCCAGAATACAGTAAGGGTTGGGTATTTATATCCTTAGCCCTTTAACATACAAAGAACAAATTACAACATTACAACTCAACTATCAGAAAATACAAAAGAGGAACCCCTCTTTCAGAAACTACCAAAAGACCCTTAGGCCATATTACAACTAATGATTATGCTTTACAAAAATATCAATCAAGTTTAAAATAAATAAAAAAGAGGAAAAAAAAAACTCTCTGTTTTGAATTACTTTTAACTTTACAAGATTTTATTTTCAACTTTTATTTATAGTAGTAATTTTTAATTTTAAATTTCAAGATAATTAGTAGAAAAGTAAAAAAATTGCACATAACAAAACAAATAAGGAAAAACAAGAACAAAAAGAAGCTCAACAAAATACTTAATGAAATTGTCCGGAAAAGCAAGAAATACTGAAATGGAGTAGTAGTTAAACTTGCTTCTTGTGGCTGAGTTGAGATCTGAGAACTGAGAAGTGAGGGCTTGATTAACGAGGAAGGGCTAGGTAAATAGAAAAGTCACAGGAAAATACTAATAAAGAAGGAAACGAGAGAGAAAATTGACAAGAAATTAAGAGAAAAGTTGTACTCCTACTTGTTTTTTTTTTTTTTTTTTTTAAATTTCCTCCTGTTATTTTAAGATTCAAACAAGTAAAGAGGATTTTTTGCAGTTTTCAACTCCTTTCCATCTCTTTCTTCCAAACAGAGCCTTAAGTTTTGCTTAATTTTACAATCATCAAGAGCAGTTGAAGGTGGTTTACTGGTTAGTCCTTGGATAGCAAATATCTTCCATTTCACCTGTCACTGTTGGATAGGTAAGCAGTTCCCTTTCTCCCTCTGTCTTCTTTTTGCATAAACACCAAAATAAACAGTTCCCTTTTTTTTTTTAAGTCTTTTTGATCTTCAGAAATTGGTATCTGAAGCTTCATTTACCAATTTCACTGTTGTTCCCTGTTGATGAATTTGGGTTTACATCTTATTCCATTTTTAGTGTTCTAGGGTTACTCCCGTGGCCTTGTGTGAGTTATCTGTATTTTGGTAGTTTGGCAATTTTGTGCTTTCTTTAGATAAACCCAAGTGGGGAAATCTTCAAAAAAGCTTTTTGAAACTGCCCTTATTCTCTTTAGGGACCTTTATTATGTGAAGCTGTATCCTTTCCTTTTTAGTAGCTTTTATTTTGGGTTTCTGTGAGCAACATTTTCCATATAATTTTTTTTTTCTTGGTTTCAATTAACTCTGATACGTGGCTTCAACCTTTGCTAGGTAGAGCATCACCAGTGGTGTCTGTCAATTTTGGAAAAGTTACTCCAGTGAACTAAAGGCATTTTTTGGCTTAACCCATTACTATACTATCTGTATCACTAGGACCATTTATTGGTAAATTGAAGGGTAAATCATCTACTTGCCCCTTAAACTATTCGAAAAATATTTACTTCCCCCTTCAACTATCGATTGCATTTACTTGCCCCTTTAACTATGTAAAATCTACTCAGTTCGTCCATTCCATCCAATTTTGACGTTAGTTGGACGGAAAAACAAATAAGGAGAGCCAACTGAAGGGTAAAACAGATATTTCCTCCCAAACCCTACTCAATCCTAGGTTTGAGAGAAATCGGCAAA
>JAXBDA010010151.1:0-11084 GCA_036023075.1 Gaultheria prostrata
TTCTGAAGTTTTGAGTAGGAGGATTTATCTTCTCTTTTTTTTTCGAATGTGAGCGCTCTGTTTCTCAACCTTCTTCCTTCTCCGTCTGTCTCTTTGAAAGCAAGGGAGCGGATTCGTTATTTATAGACGCCGAGGTTATCCACCGGATCACGCGAAAAATTTGATCATCATGATATTCTCTGGCGCGGGAATATATTCCCCTGTAAAAAATCTCTGAACCCCGGATTTTCCGACAGGACAGATAACCGACAGGGCCGGCCGGTCCTCAAGGAGAGCCGCTCGGTCCTGACGTAAAAGCCGTCCGGTCGTCATGTCCCCAAAAAGCCGCCTGGTCTAGCTTTTGAAGCCGTCCGGTCGTCCAAACCTTATTTTCTGGAAATTCTTTGTTTATTCAAAATGATTTTATAGGCACAGTCGATCATTTCAAGGTATTCTATCATATTCTCATTTATTCATCATCAGGGAGATGCAGGGTCAAAAATTGGGGTGTCTACAACATGGCGGGGGTAGGGGCAGCATCGTCATTTGCAAACTCGAACTAAATATGGACAAGGTATAGTCCGGGCTGAGCGTCCATAGTTAGTCCGGCCTCTGAAATTTGTTTCAAACCAAGGCAAGGCAGTAGGCCCAAGATTTCTAATCCAGGCCAAAACTTAATCCAGGCATTATGTCCCATCCAAATGGGCTCTGGGGGTGTATATACTTGCTACATGCTTCAGAATTTGTACAGGAAATGACAAATATGGGGTACTTTGATTTGCTCCAAAATAAGCTTTTAGCTCTTCATAACAGCGATTATCAACTAACCTTTGAAAATTTTGGAAGAAACGCAACAAATCAATGTTGTAGCTGGCGTACTTTTTAAGCGCACTATGCATGCCCTCACTGCGTTGAGTGGTAGTCAAATCTGCACAAAAAGTTTGTCTCCCATAAACTATTGCCCATTTCTCCTTCATGTTAAACATTCCCTCAACCAATCATTATCTTGGAGATTATACTTAACAAGCATCGCATTCCAAGCTTTGATAAAATCATCTTCATCTTCATAATCGTACATGCACTCACTAAAATCTTTTGAAAACTCTTTGAATTAAGCAAATACACCACTAAGATTTATAGCTGCATTTGGGTAAATGTGCCATATACACAACCAGTGAAATATTCCTGGCCACGAAGCAACCAATGCTTTTGCCATTTGCAGCATCTTGATCTATAATTATAGTTTTGGGTGTCTTTCCACACATAGCCTTAGCAAAAGTATCAAACAACTACATAAAATAATCAACAGACTCATCATACAATAATGCAACACCAAAACTAGGGTTTACTTATGATGGTTCACCCCAACAAACAACGCAAAAGGTCAGCCATCATTGTTCTTCCTATATATCGTATAAAAACAATCCACATCCCCAAAGTTAAATAATCTGCCATCATCTTTGTACCTACCCAAATATATTGGTTATCAAATCATCTTCATCTACCTGTATGGCATGGAAGAAATTAGGGTCTTTTAGTTACATGTTTTTGCAAATACTCCAAAACACTGCGTCTATCACCTGCTTTTATTTGTACAGTTCCCTTAGAACACAAGTAATTTTTATAATCTTGAGGAATAAACCCGAGACCCGCTCACCCATCAACTTTTCTAGCCATAAACTCAACTACTGCACTTGGAGCAATCCCAGAATCATTTGCCATATCTGCTTGAGCTGCTTGGGCAACACCGAAGTTCCTATGAGACATATGTAAGTGAGTCTTACTTGGAATACACACCGTATGATTTTGCACAGGAGTAAATTCAATAACATAGTATTGTTCAGCCTCCCGACAATATTTGATTTTCATTCGTGCCAAACAACCAATCTTGTCTCAAGGCAGTGACATTTTCCAATACGGCCGGCTCGTTTATCTTTCCCCTGTTTACCTTCACAAGAGCAGCAAAAAATCCTATCTATTAACCTCCCGCTCTTATCTTTATGCTCTTTACTTCTACGCACACTAATTCCAACGTTGTAGGCATAAGCATTGTAGAATTGATACGATGCCTCTTCTATCATAAATTTCATGTCTAGTTTTGGAATTGCCTCATTAGAAATCTTGGAGTGAACCAAATTTATATCACCTGTTGCATGGACTGAGTTATGCCATTCATATTGCTCTCCTTCATCTTCAATAAGAACATCAATGTTCAAGAAGTCGTCATCATCTTCAAACTCCAACTTACAACGAGACCGAGACTCATCTCTTGCACTGTCCAGAACCTACAAATATAGTAAGGTGTTGGAAAATCATGATAGGCCTAACACACTTTGTTGTAGGCAAGAGTACACTCAAACACATAAACTATTAAGGGAAGAAAGATACAATTAAAACATTATGGAGTTGTATGACCCAAAGGTTGTACAGAGTTCCCAAGAATTCAAAGTACCATCAAGCTCACAATATAAAGAAGACAATAGGAGAGGACTTGTAATTTTTATTTCACTCAAGCATTCATACTAGAATCACTAGATTACATGCATACTTATAGGAATAACAAGATGTAACACCCACTAGGGCCACTACCTCTAATTAACTATCACTACTCCCATGATCACCACTAGACATTAACTAGGGACCTTTCACAATCTTAACTCCTTATTTCAATACTCCAATCTACTAATTACCAACACTTTTCATTTCTAAAACTCTCACTAACAAATATGAAAAGTCCACACAAAATAAAATTTAACTTTATTATTTCTCTCCAACATAAGGTCCAAAATCAAGTTTTTTGGTTGTTAACAAAACATTAGAGGTGGTCATCTTGCTTAGAAAATTTCGTAATCAACAAAGATTCAGTTCATACAGCTATTGGATTATAAGGGTTATGGTTGACAGAAACTAAAAAAATCTGGTACTAGGTAAAAAATATGACTTACCTCACATAAGATTGGAGAAGAAGAGGCATTGATTTCAATCTCCATGCTATGTTTCTCAATGCTTTGTTTCTCTCTCTCTTCTTCTTTTTCTTTGTTTTGATCAGCTTGTGATTTTATTTCTCCACTGCTTTGTATTTTCCTATTTCTCAAGCTCCCAATATAGAAGTGTTATAGGTGGGAAATAAATGCTAGAGAAACAAAAATAGACTTTCAGTCTCCAAAAGTTTTGGCGCCAGATAAGAAAACGTGGAAGGGAGTTAGAGGGGTGGAAGGGGGTTAAAAGGGAATAGATGGGTATGAAGTAACAGAGTTAGATGCTGGAAGGGGAACCAACAAGATGCTACATGACGGCTAATTAAGCAAGGGACAGGATTTCGAGACAGGAAATTTGGGACAGCAAATCCGGAGCCTAATTAAGGTGGGTTTAAGATGGGCCATACGCGTTGGTGTGGGTACTGAGAAAAGAGGAGGGTGTGTATGAATTTCCCAATAATACGGGGTGACTAGGTAATCTAAAAATAACATCGGGCATGTGTGTGCAATTTTTCCCGTTTAATCAGCATAAATCCGACCTTCGGTTTGCTAATCCCGCGGTTCATGCTGTCGTGGAGGCATGGGTTACGTGCTTCACTCTCCTCTCTCTCTCGAAACTACGTTCAGTTTCTTTTGTCTCTCTTTCCCACCAGAGTCCTAAACCATACCAAATTCAAAATACTTCTCCTACTTGGCTTTGTCCAGTCCTAGAAATTATCACTCGAGAAAGAGAAGCCGTCCCACGGAAAGACCAAGATTGATCGCGTTAAACTGCAGGTATTTCAATACCTACTTCTCTTTACGTTGTTTTCTTGTTTGTTCACAAGATATTCACAGATTCGATTACTCTACGGTGTATGTTGTAACGTATTTATTAGCCCACCTTTTACCTCTCTCTGTGTCTGGGTGGAAATCGTGCGACATCCTATTTTTAGGTGGGCGTTTTAATTCATCTGCATTTTATTTGAAACTGTCTCAAAAAATTCTGACCTTACATATATTTTATATAGCAGTTTTTTTTGGTTAAAATAGCCCACCTTTGTAACCTGGGTTTTGGTATCTGTTGTTTTTTCCTTTGTTTTTCTATTACTAATTTGCCTACGGAAAAATATGTAGGTTTTGTCTGAGCCCTGATTGCATTCGTGAAGGTTGTCATTGAATTGAGTCCCTGATTTTGTTTCAATTTTGCCAAATTCTAATTTACCCGCATTGTTGCTGTTGTGGGTTGTTTTTCCATTGTGGAAATTCAGCTCTTGTTTTTCTGGCTGACATGGTTAAATTGCTGTGTCCGATCAGTTGTTTTTCTGGCTGACATGGTTAAATTGCTGTGTCTGATCAGTTGTTTTTCTGGCTGACATGGTTAAATTGCTGTGTCTGATCAGTAGACAGTTGATCAATTTGATAGCTTTATGATTTTAATTGTTGCCTAGCTCGGTTTGGTTTGTTTTAATTGTTGCCAAGCTCATATAAGTGGGTCTCATATTGTTAAAAGCTTCTATTTGTGTGATGTCATTTTATTAAAGGTTACCTAGAACTCTTTATGTGAATTCCTCTTGTATTCACCCTTTATGGGGAAACTCGAATGTCTGCCTTTGTGACAAATCTATAGCTTGATTTTTTTTTTATCTCCTGATATCCATATATTAATTACCGACTAGTTATTAGATGCATCGACTCTTATGCCATATCATTCATGTTCATAATTGCTATTCTGTATTTGAAGTATTCCTTATGTGTGGTATTGATTATTTCATCACTGGTTTCGGAAAATAACTTTGTCATTTGATTCGTAGATATAAATGTTCATACTGCAGTTATATGTGTCTCCATGATTCTTTTTTCGTTTTCTTTTATTGTAAGTGAAACTCATGAATTTGTAAACAGGACCCTCAGACCAAACTTGGCAGCCAGTCATGGCAACTGATACGACTGCCCCAAGTTATTGGTTAAACTGGAGATTCTTCCTCTGTGCCATTTGGGTTTTAACCTCTATGGTTGTATCGGCAATTCTAATATGGAAATATGAAGGCTCCAAAAAAGGAAAAACTGGGGGAAGAGATAACTGGCAAGACAAAGTAGGGACGTTGTTCAAGGATGAAGCTTGGAAGACATCTTTGAAAGTAGTCCATCCTGCTTGGCTGCTCGCCTACAGAGTCATTGCTTTCAGTTTGCTTTTAGCATTGCTTATTGCCAATGTTGTTCGTGATGGAGGTGGCATATTCTACTTTTATACTCAGTAAGTGATATGGCTCGCTTAAGTTCACAATATTCTCAAACTTGCTTCACTCTGAAGTGGTTTGGCAACGTCCTAAACTGATTCTCTTGCTTGCAAGCCCTACCTTGATTTCTTTTCAGGATTATTTCCTGCATCTTCATAAAATATCTTTGTTACAGATCTAGCTTTCTGCAAGAGACGTTCTTATTGTACTGTGCTAATCCTAGTTCTCTTGTCTGTACCTTTAACTCGTCACTTGTACTAGCCTAAGCAGGCTTCTCTATAACTGTTGCTTCAAGGTTTTTGTGTTAATTTCACCTAAGAGGCACAAATACGAACACGAGACGCACACAGAGCACGGACATGTCAGATACGTCATTCCCCAAAATGTAGGACGCAGATATGAGAGGGACACACCGAATATGAAATATATTTGTATCAGAGATGTATCGTAGGAACTTATATAAAGTTACAAACATTCTTTCGATCAAGTTAAGATTAAAGACGCAGATAGTATTACTATTATGAAAGTACAAATCAAGGGTCATTGAATAAGTTTTATGAAATCAACGTCAATGGAAGTTTTGACTCTAGATCAACTTTTATGAACTGCATTTAATTGCCTAACGTGTCCACAATGTGTTCGTCTAAAAACATAGAATAGAATGGTTAGACACGTAACTAGGCACATTCAATACTGCCTGGATAGTGTAGTATTGTATTCTTGTGTGGCACAGACACGTTACATTAGGCTCGTAACGTATCCGTGCTTCTTTGAATACCACTATTGCTTATAAATAATTGGAATGGCTTCTTTTTTTAACTTTATCTGCTTCCTTATGTGAGGGTTTTCAAAATGTTTGCAATCAGAAAGAAATGACATGGAAAAGGCCAAATTACTGGTTACCTTGAGGCTTTCCAACTTTGCTAATTATTTTGTTTGTGATGTTTTCTGCGCTGAACAGGTGGACTTTCACTTTGGTCACCATATATTTTGGGGTATGTCATCCATCCCTGTGCACTCCCTCTATTTTTTAGTTTTTTGTTTCCTCATTTGACTTTTGCAAGAGTGTTTCTATTTTACATCTATCGACTGCTTATATTCGAAATCGTGTTCTCTAGCTTGCATCGTTATTCTCCATTTATGGGTGTTGCCGATGTTGCCACGAAGTTGGTGATGATGGGGTTGATTGTGTCGCTTTAGATACAGAGCAAGGCAATTATGCGGCTCCAACATTGGAAGAAAATGACAACATGCAAAGTATGCCTAAAACCATGAGTTCTCATAAAGAAACTCGCGGTAGGGAAACTGCAGGCACATGGGGCTATGTCTTTCAAATCATTTACCAGGTAGGCATTCTCCAATAGCATTATTTTATCCAATGATTCTACAAAAAATTTGTAGGAAAATATAATTTTAGGCAGGATTTTAATTTGTTGTTATGTACATATTCCCCATATTTGCTAGGAGTAAGGGATGGAATGCAGCAGTATAGACTTTTGGTGATTTTTAGTACAATAGTGCAGCTGTGTGATTTTATGGTCAATGTGAGTGCCTTCATTTGGCTTCTCTCTATAAATTGTTGGATTTTTTTAATCCACAGTGAAACTTCTATAGTGAAAAGAATGTGATATGCTTAAGGAATAAATAACCAAACTCATAGTTGTAAATAACGAAAACCAAAATAAATAAAGAACAATAAATATTTTTAACACTAGGTTAGAGTTGATGTTTAGATTTGTCATTTGTGAACAAAAGTTACAAAACCAGCTGCAGAATGAGGATGGAATGTTGGATAGGCAAACCGATAAAAAAATCACATTTTAAAACAGCTTGTCCGAACTCCAAATAGGAACACTTTGTCGCAGAAAACTAACAGTGGGAGGTCAAAATTTTTGCTGGTCGTATCTTCTTTTTGTATTATTTCAAAATCGATGCCGTGACGTCATTTTTCTTCTGTTTCTTCCCTGAGCAGGTTTCTGCAGGTGCTGTGATGCTTACTGATTGCGTCTTTTGGTTCATACTTTATCCATTTCTCACCCCCGTTAATTACAAGTTGGGTTTTGTAAGTATCAGCATTTGGGCCCTGTTTTTCTATTTGTTTTCTTTTGCCCAGTTATGGGCATAGTTAATAAGTGACAACCAAGTGAACAGGTGGCTCATGTGGTGAAGGAGCCTTCAGCCCACTCCCCTGGCAGGGGGAGTGATCTTGGTGCCCCCTTCCTCCCCTTCGCCAACATCTACTTAGGAGGCCCGTGAAAAAGAAAAAAAAAAAAAAAAAGATGGGCAGGGGGCATAAAATATTGGTGGTAGAGAAAACTGACTCCTAGGGATTTGGTCAAATTTGGGTCGTAGAGAGTCACTTGACTAGATAAATAGCTTCTTATCAGATATCACATTTGATATGTAATTGTGCTTCTGAATTCAATGTTCCTGCCACTGAATCTGTGGTGACTCGAAAGCAAACCTAGAATCATTTCAGTTTGGACAGTCACAGTTAGCATCCTAGATTTGAGATTAATTATTTAATTATGCGGTACAACCTCTACGGAAGCAATGAAACACATGATGCATCCAGAGATTAAGATTTCTGATAATTTTGATGATACCCACTTCTATTGTGTATAAAATTTGGCTTATGTTCTAGACTGTTAAGTTTTGTGTTCCAATAAATGGGTCTGGAGTGGAATGTAAACCAAGCAAATACCTCCTTCATGTGCCTAACAGAAGTGCTCCAAGCAAATACCTCCTTCATGTGCATCTGTCATATTAAACTCGGACTCAACATCTATGCATCAAGTTGAGAAGCTCTCTTTTAATTGCAGATGGATGTAAGTATGCATTCAGTCAATGCCGTGTTCCTCCTTGGTGATGTGATTTTGAATGGCTTGGTGAGTTGTATACCTTATTCATTCAGTGATTTTTTCATTTCTAAAATGTCATTCTTGACCAACTAGAATTGATGTGTCTTCTTCCAGCGGTTTCCCTTCTTCCGAATAGCTTATTTCATTTTACTGACGGGAATATTTGTCATCTGTCAATGGATCATCCATGCTTGTGTTTCAATGTGGTATGCCAGATTTCTTCCCCCCCTCGTCTCCCCTTCTCTCTGTATGTTCATGTGCGGACATTGATAAACCCGTGCCCTGTGCTTAATGACTCAAATGATTCTTTTTGTTGCAGGTGGCCTTATCCATTTCTTGACTTGTCATCTCCATATGCTCCTATCTGGTATTGATTTCCTCGCACGTGCAAATCTATATTATGTTATTGTTATATTTGATTTCAAATGATTGCCTTTTCACTTGCTGTTACCAATCATTTATGCCTTCAACATAACTAAACAAGAGCTCTACTCAAAGCCCAAAACGTATGTTACAGCATGAGACAGCAACCACCATAATGTGAATTTCTAGTTTTAATTAGTGGAACCTTCAGCTTCAAGCTTAAGAAGCGATCTGTGACAAACAGTACTCCCTATTAATTTTACTCGCCAAAAAGAATAAATTAAGATGGATTTTTTTTAGTCTGGTTGACTGAACCTGGATGTGATCCTTACTGACATTGCTATCTGTATTGAATCACTGCTACTACTACAATCATGGTTGAGCTCCTTTGATCCCTGTGAATAAACCAAGAGAAGAAACAAAAAACCTTTGTTGGTTGGAGGAGGAGGTTTTGGTTAGAAGTGCGACATCCTCTAGGTTTCATTGTTTTTATCATGAGGTGCTGACAAATTGATGGTGAAACAAAACTTAACGACTTAATTGTCCTATGAGAGTACTCATTTTTATTTATGTCACTACACAATTGTTGCAGGTATTTGGCTGTGGGGTTCCTGCATCTTCCATTGTATAGCATTTTTGCTCTGATAGTAAGGATGAAGCACTTCTGCTTGTCAAGATTGTTCCCAAATGCGTGTTAGATGCCTTTCCTTCCCCCGTCACTGAAGTAGTTTAACTGGTCATTTGGGCTTTTGCTCCATGTACAGTTTAAGTGTTAAAGCAAAGGCCGACTTTACTCGAAGTTAATGAGGCTTCTTTTTTATACCGGGTTTGTACTCATGGTCCTTGTGGTCCATCTTTTGCCTGGGTAGATATGGGTAGAGTTTCTTTCATTCATTTTTTCTCTTCAAAGTTTGATATTTGTTCATGCACACTGCAATATGTGGAAGGTATAGAGCTTTCTTTTTTTCAAGAAATGATGTTCGGGAAAAATTCGATTTTATTGGCTTGTGTGGATCTTGTTTTTCCGCGAAAATGGTTTCGTAGGTAGAGGAGAGAACCGATCTTTCGTTCTCTCTCCCGGATGAGAGATGACAATAGGTTTCGGATGGTACGAAGCCTTGATCGAGGAATCAAGCAGTGTATAGGCCTTGTGGAGAATGATGCATCAGTAATGACACTATGATATGGTTTGTTTTTGGCAGTTCCACTGCTAGGATTTCTTCCCTGTCGTATAATTTGTTTTGCCTTCAACGGTATATATGGAAAGTCAGAAGCAACAATTATTCATATTCTATGGCTACAACTCTAAAAATTGGGTAGCCATGAGAACCAAAATTGGGCAATTCAATGTGAGGACCCATCGGGCAATTCAACTCAATGTTGAAACCCTCCGCAGCCTCCATTATCCAACCTCCATCGGGATGGAGGGTTAGATCCGCTACCATCGGCTTCGATCCAAACCTCATGAGGGCTAGATTGGCTAAGTTTGCAGAGTTCTAGGGTGGTGTGGTTTCTTATCCGGCGAATAAGAGGCCTGAACCGTGGCGGCGGCTCAGGAGTCACTTCTGAAGACCAGTTCTTTGTTCTTGTTTTGTGCTTGTTTTCATTTTACTCCTCTAGTGAAGATCTCTGTTTCTTGCGTGGAACTTTCTATACCCTTTTTGGGTATTCTTATGAGCCGGGTGATATCTTCGGCGTTTATTTACCCACTCCATATAGATAACCGGAAAGTTGTGAAAACTTCCCGGTTATCTATGTGGAGTGGGTAGTGAAGATCTCTATTTCTTGTGTGGAACTTTCTATACCCTTTTTGGATATTCTTATGAGCCGGGTGATATCTCCGGCGTTGAGGATCAATTTTCTCAACCGATGACTCTGGATGGTGGTCTGTAGCCTTGGGGCGTTTTCCTTGTTCAAAAACAAATTGTGACGGCCCATAACCAAGAAAAAAAGGATGGAAAACAATTAAGCTGTCCGCATCAGATTTCCAAGTCAAAATTGGAGTATTTCTCCAGTTCCAAAAGATTCAACATTATTTTTACCAACCAAACAATAGCTTAGAAAACACATTTCATTTCCGACAACGACAGAATACTTGAAGTCCAATATACCTAGCAGAGTTCGTTTCTGTAATTTCTCATGGTCGGGAGTAGGGCTGCAAACGAGCCAAGCTCGAGCTCTCTAAAAATTTGATGAGCCGATATCGAGCCGAGCTTGCCTAGGTTTGACTCGAACTCTAGCATGTTCACGAGCCTTAACAAGTAAAAAATACTATATATTTATGTTCTCATACAGGTCTAAAACTGTGAATAAATTTTTTATTTTGTACTTAAATAAGCTCATACATATATAAAATTATAAAAACATATTAAAATTTTAAGTTTGTAGTACTTTTAAATGTTCATGTATAAATTTCATTATTAACATGTAAAAGTTCTTACATGTTCAAGGTTATATGTGAAATTCTTACAAAAATAAAAAAATATATATATATATATACTCCTTCCGTCCGGATTTGTTGGTCCACAAACATACTTTTTCAAGTCCGAAAATATTTGTCCATTTTGAAAAGTTAAAGGCTAAAGTAGGGAAAAATTACACACAAAGTAATGGACAAAAAGTAATGGAAAAAAAGTTGAAATCCCCAAAACGGACCAACAAATCCGGACGGAGGGAGTATATAG
>JAXBDA010010152.1:0-10439 GCA_036023075.1 Gaultheria prostrata
TCTTAGGGCGTTTAAAGAGCGTGACTCTACCGTAAAAGGGCCCATTCATTTGAAAAAATTCATGAATTAGCCCACTATGAGTTGACTGCATTTGCATTTATAAATAGATAATCTATTTAATTATAGATTTATAATGATAATAATATATATAATAATAAAGTATATCATTCGTGTCTCTGTTACAACACGGCGAAACTAAATGGTTCGAATGAAATCCAATGAGAAAAAATAATAATAATTTTTAGGCTGTACACCTCATTTTCCTGGGATTGTAGTTCAATCGGTCAGAGCACCGCCCTGTCAAGGCGGAAGCTGCGGGTTCGAGTCCCGTCAGTCCCGACCTAGGATCCGATGAATCGAAAAATTAATCTCTCCATTTTCTGTGAAGAGGGGGGACAAAGAGTAGGATCTAATTCCCAGCAGGAGGATCCTTCTTTCGTTTCGCATTTCTCATCGGACAAATCAAGGAATCCAAATGACAATAACTAGTACCGGGGAGAGACATAGGTAGGTTGGTACAATCGGGGGGATCACCATATTCAGAATTCAAAGAGATATCGTACTGGTCTGGCTTTTTTCGATTGTTCCTGGTCCATCGAATAGAGTAGAATTTTTTTCCCGGGAGCACATAAATTCTTTTTTTTTTACGATACGCAATTAACTTAACATAGTTACCCTGACAGAGTACTTTTCAGATTCAACCTACCCGCTCCGATTTTTTTTCTTCGCTACACCGATTTTTCTTCCAATCAATTCGAAATAATCCAACGTCAACTGCTCTACTCTAATTCATAGGTTTTTGTATTGACCCCGGGATCTATCGAAATAATGGAAGAAGAGTATGGGCATATATAAAAATAAAGCAACCAAGTTCTCCTTTCTCTAACAAGTAAGCAAGTAAACCACCTTTTTTTTTTCTACTTTTATTCTATAAGAAAGAATCACCCATCAAATATTGAATGACTGAGCACTCAAATCCTATCGCAAGTCTTGATACATAGTATCTTCAGTCTTTTCCACAACTCCTAATTGGATTTCCCGTCGGCCCATCCAATCTAATTCACGACTCAGTCAGTAGACACTACACTAGTTGGGTAAGTTAGGTAATTAGGAAAGATTTGGAGTCCTTCCTAATGGCAGCCCCTTTCTTTCTCCTGTTTACCGTACTATTACTCTTCAACTAGAGGATTGGTTAGACCGATTGGACTGCTTTCCTTGGCTATAATAGCTAATAGGCTAGCTTCCTTGCTTGCATACCTTTGATTGCTTAGTATCTCCTCCTTGACTTTCTTTGGTTTCTTTAATGCTTCCTTCAATAACGTTCGTTCTTCCCGACTAGGGAATCACTCACTCCTTTAGAGTCGAGGGGATGAATTTGAGTTAATGTCGAGCTCTTAACACCTCTGGCTCATAAAAGAACGCTATGGTCACTCCTCTATTCAATTTGTCAAACTAATTGTCGGACTTCCAAGAACAGAAATTAATAGGAGTTAACTAGGGAATCACTCACTTGTTTTGAGGTTTTTGAGTCCCTTTCCGAGCTCGGAAAACTATACATTATTAGGGGTCCCCATAACTTCATGCGTAAAAGGAGCATCTATAACTCCCATAAGGGGCTCAATAACTTAATGTGTTTTTACTGTAAGAAGATAGCACAGGTCATTTCACTCTAGGGTGTCTAATGATGCTCTAATCCTCTTTCTTGGGTCCTATAAGTTCCCTATTCGGGCTTTCAGAGAGAAAGGGATTCATAAACAACAGGTGAAAGCATTCCCTCTTCAGTTGAGGAAGTAGCGGAGGAATCTCCTGTCGGGCAGGTGATGCATCAAATGCAACTCTAGTAGCAGTTGAGGACGAAGGAATTTGCTGACCCAATTAAGGTAATCCCGCGTACGAGGGCTGGAAATGAAAGTTGAAATTCATTGAAAAAGTTTTAAAAACCCGTGTTTTTTGATAGGATTTAGAGGAATTTGAGGAATTACATAATCTATGATATTTAATAAGTCTCAATGAAAGATGAAAAGTGAAAGGTAAGGCAATTCAATAGTTTCATATTCCACGGGATCAGTTACTTCAAGAACAACCAATTCAATAGATCTAGCTGAAAGAAGAGGCAATAGTTGCAGTGAATGTAGCAGAAAGAACTGTAAATCTGAAGTGAATTCTATAGCTGATTGTAAAGGAATTTGTTGCGAAAGTAGCAGTTTAGCTTGTAGCAGAAAATGAAAGATTTCCAGTATTAAATAACCCAAAACGAACTTCTTTGAACGCTATTTCATTTCTCTTTCATTTGCAATTTCATCAGTTCGAGAGAAGACCGGGTCTTAGGATCATTAGTGAGAGCTCTACCTTAATGATGTCATTTCTTATTTGATTTGTATTTTGAAATCTTTAGCTGTTGAGTTATGCAAAACTCTTACAGTACCCATATAGTGGCAAAACAAGGAAATTCAAGCCCTTAGGCAGAGTAGTTCCATCAACAGTTCATTCTATAGTAGCGAAAGTAAATTCATTAGTTGAGGTTCATTCCCTAGTAGCTACAGAAGAAAGGGAAGCAGTAGCATCAAGCTTTCCTTCTTCTGTTCATTCTCTAGTTGCAGTTCTTAGCCTAGTAACAGTTTCGGTTAAAGACCCAGAGCTCAAGTAAGCCAATGCGTTGTAAGAGTAAGCATTCTACCCTACCTTATATCCGTAAGCCAAACCCTCTAATCCAATGAGTCTACCCCTGCCCTTGTTTCCAGCTTGGGAATTAGAGTCAGGATATTTTTAAGTCCCCTGAGATTGGGATTGGCTTGTTTGCCGGCTTTCCTATTTTTCATAAGAGACGAGGCTCTGAAAGAGGGACAGTGACTAGAGACGAGCAAGGTAGGTTCAGAAACAGAAGACGAGTAGGTAAAGGTATATATGCATGCCTCTTCCTGTTGTTCTTATTTTGATTATTTTCCATAGTGGTTCGCGTACGTATAAAACAACCCCTGGCGAAACCGGCTCGCAGGCTTGACTATTACTGATAGAAGACAAACCTTATGTCAAAGCTTCATGCTTACTTTTTTACCCTACTTCCTACATGCCTGATCTTAATGCCATTGAACAGAGGATCTTAATGCTTGCTTGGAGAGCGCAAATCCTTACGCGGTAGACCAATAGCAGCGGATTCAGTCCTTTCCTTCTTTCTTACTTTCATGGATTGGTTTGGCCTCTTTCCTTCCTTTGAAAGAGATCCCAGGTGCAGTGCCTATTCACTCTGAATCGGATCTTGCACTTTCAGACCGGTCCTTTTAGCGCTTAGTTAGTCTAGTCTTTGAGCGAGATCCAATGACTCCGGTTCGTGATCTTCTATCTATAAGAAAGACAAAAGTGGAATGCTGACTGACTAAGGGCAGGGCTAAGCGAACTGGGCAATTTTCACTGGTTTCATTTCCGAACAACTCCCTTTCAAGGGGCTAAATCAAGGCAAGAGTGCTTTCTCGAGGGGTTAGATCCAGGTATGATCTTGCCAAAAGGGGTGTTTACGCTTCACGCCCTACTTTAGACTACTTTCCTTTCCATGGTCTAGCTAACCCCTTATTATACGCATCTATTGGGCAAAGAAGCATCGCATTCCTTCCTCCACTCTTTTCTCCTTCCTTCGTTCCTAGCCATCTAGAGATCCAGTTTCCGTTGCTGTCCTTCGCTTTCTAAGTCCATCTCTTAGGACTTCTGTTACATCCCTTGGGAAGTTCTTCTACCTTCGATCGAGTGAAAGCCAGGGCTAGGGCAAAGATCTATTCGGTGAATGTGAACAGAAAGTCAGTTGGAAAAACTGCCCCTGGTCTTTATGCATTAGTCACTTCGTCCCTTAGGCGATCAGTTAAGCCAGCGGGGATAGCAGGTTCTGGTCCAGCACCTTATCTTTCATAAGCTCCAGTAGTTGCCCACCCATAAGCAGTCCTACGTGCTTCGATCAAAGACTAGCTTGCAGGCCTGCAAGCAGGAGGGGGAGTACCCAGACAAGGAGTATATCCAGCAGTTTCTCATAAGGCAGCTTTCTCTTTTAAGTCATCCATTGCCATTGAGAGTTCGATTACAGCCAGTTACATTCCTGCTGGATTCTTTCTCCCTTTGAGCTAACTGAGCTAACAGCAGGGGAGTTAGTCGATTAAGAAGTTAGATCTCTTCAAGCAAGTCAGTAAGCATTAGTGCTTTCATTGAAGCCTGTTGGTGTTGGTTTGAGAGTATAGATATTCTGATTCGAGCGAGGCCTGTTGATGGCATTTCACCTGTACCATAAGACTTTGTAGATTGAAATGATTGAAAGATAGAATAGACTGCTTCTAGAGCTACTCCTACGGAAGTTGTTTCAGAAAGTAAGAAAGAAGCCTCGTAGGCAGACCCATCCCTAGATTGAAGAGCAAGTAAAACCTACTGATGGAAGACTTTACCTTGGTTTCCTATTCCTCGACTGTTTACTTTGATGCTCCTAGAGCCCCAGCTCCTATAGAACCTTCCTCAACAGGAACTTATTCAATTGTTCCTTCTGAAGAACCGGATACTATTGAGATTTTATTTCCTGCATCATATTCCGAGACTAAAGAGGTAATCAATAAGACCACTAAACCTATAGAATATTCCTCAACTTATTCCGTTGATGGTGAAGTTCCTGTAACTAATGAATTGACTGTTGTTTACTCAACTGCTCCGGCAACTAAAGAGTCTCTACCAGGGGTTTCGTCCTTACTTTTCACTCCTACTCAACTGGTGATGGTATTAAAGTACTTTCATTGACATCCGATACAGGAAATCTTTCATTTGATGCGACTCCGGCTATTCCTTTCCCAGCTACGGCTATTGGAAAGGGGATTGTCCGTATCTATTCTATAGCGCCTTAAGGAAGAAAGAGTAGCGTATAAGGCTTTATAAGGGAAGAGAGAAAGAAAGATTGCTACTATTACTGCTATTATGCTAGAAGAACAGCTACTATTGAATTTCTAGCAACGGAATGCTTTCAGCAGGAGTTCCATTACCTCTAACTATTGAATTAGCAGTTCGAAAACATTATCAATATCAGGGAATACAAGAAATCTATATACTAGCAAAAGTGAGAGAATTTAAGAAAGAAAGAGTTGACTTTCTAAAGGCTATAGAACAAGTACTATCAGATGCAAAGGAATCCAATCCGCTAGAGAGTTGAATTTCCTGTAG
The DNA here is from genome assembly GCA_036023075.1 of Gaultheria prostrata. Classification (NCBI taxonomy): domain Eukaryota; kingdom Viridiplantae; phylum Streptophyta; class Magnoliopsida; order Ericales; family Ericaceae; genus Gaultheria; species Gaultheria prostrata. Next base: position 5,182 of record JAXBDA010010152.1, read on the forward strand.
TTGAATTAACAGATGCAACTACTAGAGTAGGGAATAGGAAGTCACTCAGCCTCTTATTCTTTGCCAGGAGTTACATATGTAGAGACTTCTAAAGCCTCAGATGGAAGAGTGACTTTCGCTTCATTTCCAGGAGTGGGAGATGCCGTAGTAAAGGCTATATTTCCTTTATTTCCAGCCGTTTCCGCTTCATTGCCAGTGGTTTAATTGCAACACGGATGGGAGAGCTCCCGATACTGGAAAGAGTGAGACTTCCGTTGATGGTAGGATCCGATAGTGGTACTTTTTACTTTGATCCTGAGTCCGAGTCCGGAAGACATTAGGCTAGAGCTAAACCTGTTTACTTTGAGTCTCCTTTTCCTCTTCTTTCCGGGCCCTTCTAGTTCTCCTGTCGCTGCTACTGCTTTCAAGGTTTCTGCTTAAAGACGTTCGCTCCTGCCCTTTACCGGAGATGCCTCTAAACCTACTGCTGGAGAGGGATCTTTATATAGCTCAGCTTCCCTGTCCGAGTCCTCTACTTTGAACCTCTAAGCCTTCTTGATTGGCCTGGCGAATGAATGTATTGATTGAGGGTCTGCTAAAAGAACTCGAAATTCAGCCTCTGAAGTCAATTCTCTCTTTCCATCTGCTTTCTATATAGCTTTGCGGAAGCGGACTCATCAAGGGATGTCTCAATCTTTCCATCAGAAAGGGACGGTGAAAGGTTTCCATCAACTGTCTCATTTGCGGCTGAAGTCAATTCTATTCTACAGCCCTAGTAGCAAAAACCACTCAATTCTTTGTGAAATGTTGGAGAGCAGCCAGCCCTTTATTCTTTCTTATATTAATTATTAGCGGGTAGGTTAAACTTTTTCCTGAAGCATAGATGAGATTAGAGATGAAAAGACGCTAGCATTAGCAGAAGATCATTGATCATACTTTCTTGCCTTAGCCACTATTGAGTAAGAGGGATTTCTACTTGCCTTAGATCACTATCGAGGAAGAGAAACTCATAGCACAGACGATCCTTACCCGTGAAGGTAGTTTACTTGCTTACTTGTTAGAGTAAGGTCTTGAAGAGCCTGTTGTTAACAAAACGGAGTCTCAAAAGCCCTTTTATCGCACTGGTCTCAAAAACTCAATTCTCGTATTTTCAGGCACCAGTAAAAGACCACCTAGAGGCCTATGAAAGTCACGTTTTTTCTTAAGGCGCGGATGTCTTCAATTTAATCAGCAGCCAAGGCGAAGAGAGAGTCCTACCATCACGAGGGATTCGAGATAGAAAGAGATAGCAAGCCGGAAGGACGACGGGAGATGATCGTTCGGACAGGAGATGTGGACGAGTTTTAGCCTAGCTCCCAGAATAAGGTACCGGGACCTCATTGAGCACAAGATTTGAGCGGTTAATGGAGAGCACCAAATTCATGCGTTGGCTTTGGGGCGAGGATCAAGGAGGCCGGATTTACCTTTATGAACCTCAGCGTGAAGGGTTGCAGACCTCCTATTGCCTTTACCCAGCGGCAAGACGCTTAGTTTTGTCGGAATCCAAACAACTTCTTAAATCCCCTCTACTGTGCGGGTGCTAAGACTAGGCGAAGAATTAAATGAATCAGTTCGCTTGACCAACCCGAGCCTCTAGTTCTTCTGATTTTGCTAACATCCTTCGATGACAGGCCGACCGAAGGAAGACGCACCGGGATCCTACTTCTATCTCATCAGAAGCGGGCGCATAGGCTATAGAATATATAATCTCACCTTCTACTCTATCAGCTACTGTGCCTAATTTGAAGCTTTTTGGTCATAGGTTGCCAGTTTTCGGAGCTCACTTTGCAGGTCAGAACTATCGGAAGACGAAAGAGAACTTATTTAGACGAAAAGTGTGCCGGTGCCATTACCCCAAAAAACCCTACATTAGCAGTTCGGGTGGAATCAGACATAAACCAAGTCCAAGAAGACCGAGGAGGCCTTGGGGAGAAGGTAGCGCACTAATTCTATCCTCCTTTCCTGCTACTAGGGAAGCGCGTGCTACTGCTACTACTTTTGCACCTGCTCCTCCTATTTCAACTATTTGAATGAACTCCTACGCCTGGAACTCCTCTTTATTTACCGCATTTCTTCCTTCTGCAAGAGTCATGTTCACTGCTCCTGCACCTCCAACTCCAACAGGAACTTCCGCATCTCTATTCGCATCTTCCTCATATGTAGTATCTACGCTTGAAAAAAAGGCTTTTTGATCGCATCTGAAACGACAACAAGTGCGTGCATTTCCCTATCAAAGCCCTTGAACTAACCTTTTAGGCACGAAGGGCATTCTGAGGATGTATTTCATCAGCCACCATAATATTGATTTGTTGAAAACAGCTCCTTCGTCTACCGCGCCTATTTGTATTGCTACAATCATGCTTACCGATATGCAACTGACTGAACAGGACATATGGCCGGGCAGGACGGCTTTGCTTAAGACCGGAATGCTACCCCCGCTCGAACTCCAGAACTAAACTCAAGTCATTGCTCATTCCCGCTCATCTTTGCTAGCCCATGCTTGCTATAACAATTCTTTTGCCTACTAGACTTGTTTGTCTAAAAGAAGAAAAGATGCACGAGCCACTCTTTCTCTTATATAAGCTATTTGAAGATAGTGATTTGAATGCCTATCCCCTGCCTATGCGCTTGCCTTTACTACCTGCCTTGAACTACTGCACTTGCGCATACTTTTTCTCTCTATCCAGAAGATAGCTTGAACTGGCATTGTGACTACAGATATATAGCCAATAGAAAGAAGTATTCCCAAGCTGGAGAGGTGGGAGAGGAGAGAAATTCAATTTACAGGCTTTCTACCAATGACCGGAGACCAGAAAGGGGAATAGAGAGATAAGCCTTGAGCGGTCAGACCAATTACGATCGATTCGCTAAACATTCAAGATTCGAGATGAGCTGCTAAAAGAAGGAAGGGCGATAGAGAGAGGTGGGAGGATCGAGAGACCTATAATGCATTACCAGAAGGAGAGCTACCAGCACTAATAGCTAGAGGACCTAGAACTCCAGAACTAGAGTCAGTGATTGCGCCATAACAGAGTGCTAGGGAGGAAAGAAGAAGAAGAAGCAATGCAACGAAAACGAGGCTAAAGTGGACAAAAAGTGAGAACTTTTCTAGCAGACATTCGATCAAAAAGTCAAAGGGTTGGCAAGAGTTCTTCCTTTTCTCCCTGACCCTGGCTGTAACCTTATTAGGCTGGGCATTGACAGGAGTTGCCCCAAGGGAAGTGTCTTCATGCCAGGAGTTGCAGTTGATCGATGCCAGTAGCAGTTTCTTGCCTTAGGAAAAAAAATAAGTATGCATAGGCTCTTCCTTTAACTTGCCTCATTACTCTTAGCCTCCTCCCGTAACTTTTTTCATGACTACTAGTCTCCACTACCCCTACGCTACAATGAGTTAGGTTAGCCCGAGGCTAGGAGTTTCATACCTTTACGGGTATGACATTTGACTTTAGATGAGCCAAAACGCATTGAGACAGCTTAACTAGAGGTGCCCATCCCCGACTTTTGGTGACCAAGGCCTGTCTTATTCTTTTCTGTATGCTCGCCAGTAGCCTTGAAGGCCATCCGTTCTGCTGCCAAACTATCAAAAAAAAGTTTAAAAAAGACTACTTCAGGAAAATTCCGAATCTCTTTTCAGGCAATTGGAAAGTTTGCAGAACCTTGAAAAAATACGAACTGTCGAGCTACTCTGTTGGGGTTGTATCATACCAAAGTGCCTCTAACTTGTCCCACACCATCTTTATATATTACATACTCTGCCCCTCTTTTGCTTGATGAAAGACATCCTGGCAAAGGCCTTGTATATTAGTAAAAAAAGGGGGACTTTCATGGGTCTTTGACTGGTGTGCCTGAAAATGTGATTGATAAATGGGCTTTTGAAACTCGATTTGTCGCAACAAGAGGTATTGTCTCCGCCTTTTCAAGTAGGGATCATCTCTCAAGTGTTATGATCCTCCATTGCTGCTCGGTAGTGGCCTAAGGCTCAATGATTGATCTTCTGCGCTAAGGCTAGCATCTCATCCCATCTTTCATCTTATTGCTTTGAGCTCTCTTCGGGAAAGTAAAAAAGTGTAACCTGCTGCTCCTTGATTTCACATAAACAACTGAGTGCCTTCTGCTCCTTTTGCTCTTCTCTTTCTGTGTCTATTGATCTCCTGCCCACTCATATTCTCTTTATCGAATCCTTCTAGGCAGATAGGACTATTCCTGCTTGCTCTTGGCCTTGGCTGCTTAGAGACATTCCTTTAGTTCGTCTTAGAGAATGGAATTAGGAATTAGATTTTCGTCTTATTGTAGGTCGGTCATCTGTTCCATTTTGAATTCCATCTCTTGTTTGGTTTCTGGTACCGGTTTCAGTTCCTTTGTTCAAATCAACATCTACTATGTCAGGCTTGGCTTCCCCTCCCGGTTGTCCTGTTCAATCCGTTGTTCTTCTGTCTGAGGCAAAGGCGAATCCCTTATACTGTATACGGTCAAGCTGGCTTGGCTGGTACATCAAGCATATCGGCATATTGCTTGTTCGGTGTGGTACACATATCTTTCAATGTCAATCAAGTAATAGAATTCATTCCCACTGTCTGAGGAAAACGTGAAGACTTGCCATTTTATGAGCTTGTAAGGCCCGTTGAAGTCCCCCAATAAAGCAGACAACCTGGAGGGAATTCCTCACAAAGAGGAAAGCCTTAGCCTTATTTATAAAGTAGACGATTTTCCACCTAGAATGAATTAAATAGAATCGTATTAATAATAGATTCGAGGTCCTATAGCTAGACGGCCGAGAATGAATGAATTGTGATATAGCGTCGAATAAGCCACAGCTCTATTCCCGACTCGAAATCCATAAAGGACTTTAAGGGAGAACTGCTCTCTCTATCTCAGCTGCTTTCCCTACTACCGGCACAAGAGGGACTTTTTTTTTTCTCTAAAGCCTACTTCCTCTCTCTGATCTCCAACCCCATTTTGTCCCGATACTGGAAGCCGCGTTTGAAGATGAGTGGATCGGGAATCTAACCCAGCGAAGAAAACGCCTACTTATAAGTCAGGCGCACTAGCGCACCAAGCAAGAAAACGGCGGGATTGACTGGCTAGCTCGTGCAATCAACGAAAAAATCCTTCGCCTTAGTAAGCTAAGCAAGCCTGGTTCTCCGGGTAGGACGTGGATCGATCATGACGTGAATGGTCTTTTTCGTAATGTAATGTAATAGAAGAGTCACAGTCCAGGTCCCCGGGCAATCTCCCTTCTC
>JAXBDA010010153.1:0-11079 GCA_036023075.1 Gaultheria prostrata
CGACGTCCGTTTTTCCATATTATGCTCCGAAGATAGAGAGACGCGATCGCCCGGCTTCCGGTTGAATTGGAGCGCTGTAAGCGATCGGATTGAAAATTGGGAACTTCAGTAAGGTTAGAAATGAGTTATCAATGGTGTTGATCTTGAAAATTGGGTCTCGATGTCCATGATCATGGAATCGGCCGTCTCGGGAAGTGTGGTATCCCCGAAAATATCAAACGGGCTCGGAATCGCCTGATTCTTGACGTGAGACTTGCTTTCATCACGTTAAGCTTAGATACGAAGTTTAGGTGAGAATTGAAGTTGTATAGATAAAACCTAGATCTTCTGGCCCTGTTCGTCGATTTTTACCGGGTAAGGGCATAGGGGGAGTGATGGTTCAATGGTCAATCGCCGTCCGATCTTGACGCGACTTGTACCAGTCACTCTGTACTGTTGAGATGGGTGCATCCCATGGTCTGATGCTCGATTGGATGTCCTGATTGTGTAGTTGACCGGTATGCCCAGAACGAGCTTCTAGGAGCTGATTTCTGTCAGATGTATAGGAGGGAGGGCTACAGCCTCCTGAAATGGCATGCTTGTCATCCAAGCTATGCACATGCAAATGTTAGATATAAACTGATTTCTAGGAATTGAGTTTTGTGGCATCGGTATATTTACCGTGATGGTTTACCTTTTACCGGGAATCACGTGTTCTGCATGGTAAAGTCATTTTTGATTTCTGATGGCCTGACGTCTCTCCCTTGGGGACGTTGACGTCATCGACTTGATTTGAAGAAATAGGGGTGGGGCAAAATCCGGTGTCAACATTTTGAGACCATATTGAAAAGAAATCAAATATGGTACAGATATAAAAAAAAAATAAAGCAACAAAGGCGGATGGAGGGAGTACTATGCATTTGACAACAATTAGTGACATTCTTTTGCAGGACCCTTTAATTATGATCTTAACTGGATAGAGAAATTTTCGATTAACTTGTTCGTTCTATACAAAATACTTGACTTTTGGCGTGGTGTGGGGTATTAGGAAGAGGTGGAATCTTTCCAAAACCATCATTAAAGAGACATATATTACACAACCACTACGCTGTTAATGAGATTCTCGTATAGGTGCATTTAATTAAGAATCTTAATCGCATTTGTTCGGAAGTTACTTAGTAAGACGTGCCATAATACATGTTAAAGCGTCTGCAAAGATGACCAAGATAGCTCAGTGCTGGCAAGAGCAAATGACTAAAAATGATCGTGTCGCAAGTTCAAATTTGGTTCTTGACACATAATTAGTATGAGGAGCGATGAGTCATTTTCTAATACGAAGTACAACCTCTGTTCGCTTTTGTGAGTCCATTTTTTAAAATCTGTGCCAAATGATTTTATTGTTTCTGTCTTTTAATTTGTAATAGTTTTCATGGTTTTGCAAACTTTGTACAACAAAACTAATTGTGATATGTTAAACGAGATCCTATGAAAAAAATGATCTATCAAACAAGATCCATATTGAAAAATATGAGAAATAAAAAATGGCACAGATTTCAAAAATGGACCAACAAACGCGGACGGAGGGAATACTATACATTTGACAACTATTAATGAGATTCTTTTGTAGCAGCCTTTAATTAAGTTTCTTAACCGCGTAGCGAAATTTTCCATTAACTTGTTCGTTCTGTACAAAATACATGACTTTTTTCGTGGTGCCCGATATCAGGAAAAGGTGGAATACTTCCAAAACCATCATTAAAGGGACATATATTACATAACCATTACGTTGTTAATGAGATTCACGTGTAGGTGCTTTTAATTAAGAATCTTAACTGCATTTGTCCAAAAGTTACTTAGTAGTATGTGCCATAATGCATGTTTTAGCGTCTCTAGAGATGACCACGATAGCTCAATTTTGGCGAAAGCAGAGGACTGAAAATTATCTTGTCGCAAGTTCAAATTTGGTTCTTGACACATAATTAGTATGAGGAGCAATGAGTCATTTTTCAATACGAAGTACTCCCTGTGTCCGCTTTTATTGGTTCATTTTTTAAATCTATGCAAATTTTTTATTGTTTATGTCTTTCAATTTACTCCCTCTATCCCAAAATATTTGCCCAAAAGCACTATGCACACCTCTCAAAAAATCATCTATATTTTGTAATTTATACTACTTTGTACATTTTTGAAAATTTTGGTCAATAAAACTATGCAAAATCTATCAAACAAGATCTCTATATTGCATATATAATACATCATACCTTAAAAAATATAGATGATTTTTCGAGTGATGTGAATAGTGGTTTTGGCCAAATATTTTGGGATGAAAGGAGTATAATAGTTTTCATGATTTTTTGATCTTTGTATAACAAAACTAATTGAGATCTACCAAACAAGATCCATATTGCATATGTTCTGAGATCCATATGTAAAAAATATAAGCAATCAAATATGGTACAAATATCAAAAATTGTCACGACCCAACCCAGCGAGGGTTAAAATACGTGACCGGCCAGGGGATTAACATCCTCCTAAGGCCTCCTATTAAACCAAACATCATTTTCAAAACTATAAATATATAAACATGTTTCACTGTAGCAAAACATACCAGAGCATTCTAATTTACATGAGTTTATAGCAACAAAAAAGTCATTTACAAGTTTCCAAAGATAAAGAAATATTTATAACTCTTAGCCACGCCTTATCGTAGACCCAAGACCCTGCTACTGTACATCACAAGTGGCCAAGCAAAACTTCAAGAGCTAGCTAAGTTCTTTGCGTATCTACTCCGTGTCGCCTGTAAAAAATGATTTTAAAAAAAAAAATGTCATAAGCAAAAGCTCGTATGAATATATAAACTACCAAAATTACATTATCTCCATGGAAACAACTTAGCTTGAAAGGTTTCAAGATTCCAAAATATTTCAGGCTCACAACAAGAATATTCACCAAGGCAACAACATTATACAATGACCGTAAGAGGTCCAACAGTAAAAATGATTAGAACCGTAGAGAGTTCAATAAATCATCTTTTCATAATATTCGAAACGGTACTCACGGATTAACCAGAAATTATCAGGGAGCTACCCCGAATGCCAGCTGGTGGCTGTGAAATGATATCAATTCACGGGCACATGGTACCCAAATGAACGTCTGGTGCACGTTCCAACATCACCTTTTATCTCCTTATTCCCACAATTCCTTTATCGTCCGTTGAGGCCCGGACGCCATATCCATATACCATTTCGATAAAAATAGTTTTCAAAGTACGTTCTTTCCATGGATTCCATAAATAGTCAAGGATAAAACTTGATAACAATATTTCAAACTGGATTTCATTTTTAAGATTATTAGAAGATGACAATTTAAGGGAATAAGGTAATTAGGGCATTAATATACTCACCGTGATTGCTAGAGGTTACACGGCAAAAGATAGCAAGTGAATCAAAGCCCCAACTCTAGCCCTGTTATTTACCAAGATATAACCAGCCATTAACAAAGTAACCCAACATCAATGAGTTCTAATTATTAATCGCTATTGAATTCACTCGTCCACCAACGAATCAAGAGTATCAAAGATAAGGTTTCCAAAGAAGGCTTTTCAATCATGGGACATCCAACCAATTCAAGTTTAGCAAAAATGGATATGGATCAGACCATGGAATGACTCTGAGTGGTTTATTTGGTGATTGAAATGATACAAAAAAAAGATTGGATTTGGTATCAAAATCAATCAATGTTCGGAACCAGCACGTATCGGTATGAAAATCATAGCTAATTCACTTGACATTAAGGAAAGAAAAAAAATAAAAATAAAATAAGATCAGTGCTCAACGATAGCTAATTCACAATATATTTCCAGGAAAAGATTGGAAATCGAATCTCTGAATTGGTTCTATCACAGAAGACCAAACAAGTGTCTGTTTTTCAAGTAGTAAACATCATAGAACAGCCCAACTTTGAAAAACCACAATAAATCGAGCTTTGAATATTTTTGAGAGATTCTAGTGTCAAAAGCTTCGCAGAAGAATGCATTTCAAAAGTCACAAAGGAACCTAAGACCAATTCAATCTCCAAGAATGAGAAAACAGAAACATTTCAAAGCCACACAAATCTGTCCCGAAGTAGATTGACAGGATACATACCCAAATTCAAAAATTCATAATAAATCGAGTTGTGAAGCTTTTCAGGTGATTCAAGTGTCGAAAGTTTCGTAACAGAATGAACTTCAAATGCCATTAAGGAACTGAAGTCGAATTCAACTTCTAAGAACGTGAAAACGACCAAATACCAGAGGTCTACAAATCTGTCCAGTAACAGATTGTCCTGGATTCAGACCAGATTTCGAAAAGTCACTATAAATCGGATTCTCAATGGATTTGAGTGATTCCAACGCAAAAAGAAAGAGCTCTGAGTGAACTTTCGATCATATGAAGAGTCCTGAACCTAATTAGAAGTTTATGAAAGAGAAATCGCCCAAAATAGCGATCCCTGTAACCCGTTTTCAAACTCATGTATCTACAGGCATATATATACACGAAATTTTGCAAATAAAATCAATTAAAATGAGAAAGAGAAGGGATGTACTTGCAGAAATGATGATTGAAGGTGGAGTTGATGATCGGAGTAGCTGTGGCGATCACCAGTCGGTGGATGAAGCGGTGGTCGGTGTTCCTCTTAATCCCACTCGCTGATATCTCTCTCTACTCTAATTCCTATTCTTCTCTTTTGTTTTCCTTATGTTTTTGTCTGGGAAATGTCATGAGGCACTCCCCAGGTGTCAACTAAGGCATACACTTGCCTTCTAATACCGCCACGTAGGACGATTTTCCTTTGGATGAAAACCGAGGTTCAAAATCAAAGTGGGTCCACTAAACGATCGTAAGAAAGTACCAGAATTATCTCAATAGTTTCAAAATAATACTTCTAACATTTTGACGCTATCAAAATATCATAAAAGTCACTTTTTTACTGAGTCGGATCATGTCACTACAAGTGGTACCGTAATGTGCCCTAAAATTCGTGTTTCTTACTGAATCATCAGAATTTGATTCTGAAGGTCCCACTTGACTAAAGATGTTGAGGGAAACACAATGGCGCTATTTATTTCACGATTTGACAAACACATATTTTATGGACCAAAATGCCCTTGCAGGCCCACAGGAGTCCAGACTTATAAAACCAAGTGTGCTTTCTAGATTCTCTAGCATTAACAAGTACTAATCTAGATTATTAAGCATAAGAGCGAGATCATCGAGCATATAATTATGTTACTTTGGGTCGGATTGTTACAAAAATAGACCAACAATGGCGGATGGAGAGTACTATGCATTTGACAACTGTTAATGAGATTTTTTTATAGGACTTTTTAATTAAGGATCTTAACAGCATAGCAAAATTTTCGATTAACTTTTTCGTTCTAAACAAAATACATGGTTTTTGTCGAGGTGCGGGATATCAGGAAGAGGTGGAATTAATCCTGGAAACCATCATTAAAGGGACGTATATCACAGAACCACTACGCTATTAATGAGATTCCCTTGTAGATGCGTTTAATTAAAAATCTTACCACATTTGTCCGGAAATTACTTAGTAGTACGTTCCATAATGAATGTTAAAGCATCTCCAATGATGACCAGGATAGCTCAATGCTGGCGAGAGCAGAGGACTTAAACTTATCCAGTTCACATTTTGTTCTTGATACATAATTAGTTTCAGGAGCAATGAGTAGTTTTTCAATATAAAATATTTTACATTTGATAACTGTTAATGAAAATAACCCAAATACCAGCCCAATCTCAAGATTGAACCCAAATGTTAACGGAAGTACATTAGAGCCTAAAATTTCTTATCCATATGAAATCCAACAATTTCAACATTTAAGACTGAGAAATTCACTAAATTCAACAGTAGTAACCAATACTTGTAAACAACCCGACATTTATTGAGTCGAACGAAAAATAAACAATTCGCTAAAATTTGATATTAAATCAAGTATAACCCTACATCCATTGAGTCGTACCAAGAGAAAAAGTAGATAGAAAAGACATGATTAACAGAGGGGTTAGGTAAGAGAGAGTTTAGGTCGATTTCTTTTACTATTTTTTGTCTGGTTGATAAGTGTGGATTGTTGTTGTCTGAGTGTGTCACACCCTCAATTTTAATAAACCAAATATAAATAATGTCCACGTAGGACTAGTCAAAAGTCAACCGATTTCCTAGAATAGTCAAAGTCAAACAAAAAATACACATCTCTCCTCAAAAGTCAGCGAGCTCTAACTAGGGTACCCATACCCCAAGTGCATAAGTATCAACTTTAAAGGTTATTACATAGACCAATTTGTCAAAAGATTTCAAGGTACAAGTTACAAAAAACATCTTTCAAAATAAATATGAGACAAAAGATAGAAAAATGATTTCATGAACATAAAGCTCCATGCCATGCGTCCACACTTCAAGCAATCAACTCATACTCCATGCCGGGTACCTGAAAATAATAGGGTGAGCACAACTTTCCCAATAGGAAAACCATACTACTAACGCTAGGTGTATAGATATGATAAGTGCACGACAAAGGTAGTCCTATGAATGAGATGAACTAGGTATGAGGCAAGAGTGGCTAAACAAGTACAATAAGTTCACCAAGTACCCAAATTATCCCAAATACGTGTCCAAGTATCTCGAACATATCCGTGTGTCCCAGAAGTATTCAAATGTGTCATAATGTAACCAAGTGTCCAAAACACACCCAATCACCCAAGAAAATGTCTAAGTGCTTCCAATTGTGTCCATCGTTCACCATTTGCGCACCGAAGTGTCTTTGTGTCTCTCAAGTGTCCCAACCAACTCAAAACCACAATAAACTATCAAATCCATTAAATTTATCCATTTAAAGCTTAAAGATTTAACATTTTTCTTCCAAGTCTTGTGAGCCTCGTGGAACCCATGTCGGAGTCTTGTGGGCCTCGTGGAACCCTTCCTAGCGACACACCGAACGGTGGTCCTAGTGCAACAACATGAACACAATCGAATTTCCCATGTAAGCTCATTAGAATATAATTCATTCACTAGACCAAGGCCAAACCCCACGTTTCATTCCAAAAGTCACCATTTTCGCCAAATGTGTCAAACCGACTCAACATCACGCATGTCCAATCGTATCGCGACATGTCCGATCATTCTACGTGTCAAAACATTTGTTTTACGTTTTCAAAAGTGAATTCAAGGTTCAAAAGGTAGGTATAGGTCCAATCTGCGAAGAAACGGACGATCGGGGGTCAAACGGGCATCAAGGAGTGACCGAGAACAAAACAGAAAATGGGGCAGCTGCTGGAATTTCCGCTAGGGCAGCCCCAATCCCGCCCAGGCGGTTGGGGCAAATTTTTAAAGTTCCAAAAGTTGCAGATTTTCACCTCTAAGGTGTGGAATTTCAACCCAAGTCCAAATGTGATGATTCAAGCACAAATTTGAGATATCAAGCAACAAAGGAGCATGGAGGGAGGTTAAAACAACAATCAATTACACAAAACAACAACCCAATTCATAGATCAAAAACCCAAATTGAAGAAAACCCACTTCAAGGAGATAAACATGATTTTCAAGCAAATTGAGGGCAAGACCAAGATATATGCAACAAATCACAAACATACAACTAAAGAGAGTAGATTTAGGTCCCCTACCTCTTGATTGAGCTTCAAAATCCAAAGGAAAATAATTTCTAGATCCCCAAATTCCACCAACCCGTTTTTGAGCTTCAAGGTGCGAAAAAAGTAGGTTCCGGGCTTCAAATCACGCGTAGAACAATAATCCAAGGTCAATTTGTGAAGGGGTTTGATGGAGGAAGTATATTTTGAGATTGGTGGGTGTTTAATGGAGGAGAGAAAGAAGAAGAAGAAGGGGAAGGGGGAGGGGACTGATTTTTTGGTCTCCCTCCCTACTCTTTTAACATACAACTTTAAAAACTACACTACACACCCCCCGAATGACATGTGTTATGCAATAGCTACCCACATGTCCTATTTTTGCGCATTGACCCAAGGTTCTACACGAAATTTAATTCCTCGCACTTCCCCATATTTATTCCGGAAAGAAATATTATGAATTTTCGGGTCCTTATAGAGTGTTTCTCCGTCTAAGAATGTACAGTTACCCGGTTCAAAGTTACATCAAAATTACCAAGCTTAAATGAGAGTGAACATGAGAAAGCAGTATTGGCAACGGCGTGATCAACCATCAATGGTGTGAGGATCAAATATATGACCTGCCATACGAAGATCTCTAGCTATCGAAGATAACCTGCTGGTTGGTTATCGAGAGAGAAGAAAGGGAGCGAGTTGAGTTATAGTCCCAAATCCCAATCTGAAACCCCCAAGCACTTGCCCTTTTTGACAATATTTCTCATAAAGGAAAAAGCTAGTGCGTACTCCCATGTACAATTAATTGTTCTTTTTACATGATTACAAGTTCCCCATGAATTAATCGAGGTGAACTAACACTATTGAATAATAGTCAAAGTAAAAAAAAAAAAGAGCTTCCATCAACATAAAGAATTCAACTTTATATACAATATTCCCTCGTGGCACAGAATCCGTAATTTTTACATCACTTCTATATTTGATGGTCTGGCATTGTTTTCGACGAATTTGGTTTTCGATTTTGCTGCTCGTGACGATCTTGATGAGGAGGATGACTTTGGGGAGGAAGTTGATTTGGCCTTCTTCCTCTTGTGTTTCTTTGGAATTTTGGGAAGGTCTATTGGTGGTATGTCTTTCAACATCTGATCAGATATTGGTTGGCTGTCCATGGATTCATAATCTGTGAAAGAGGAGAAGAATCACATAAATCAAATTGCTGTAAGGTTTCTGTAAAATTTGCTGTAAGATGTCTTTGTATTCTACCCTTTGCCTCTCATGAAAAAAAACACTAGATTAGAATTCATATCCAAGCTAAAATGTCTTTAGAGGTCAGGCTGGCAGATATCTTATTAACGTGATTGTTTGCATCATTGATGTTCCAGTACGACTACACACCCACAAAATACAATCAGAATCTATCCAAAATTTGAAATTCAATGGTGTAAATCTGGGTCATTAAATTTTAAATTTTGGGTAGATTACGGGTGTTATTTCCGGGTAATTAGAGTTTCCGTCCATTGATGTTCTCGACAAGTTTTAAAATTGAACAGTTCTAAGGACTGATTCACAAAATGAGACGTACGGTTCCTTTCCCTTTTTGGATCTCCCATTATTAGAAGCATTGCCTCGTGAACACAAGAGCCAAACTTGGGGCTCGTACTGGCCTGTTGGAAGCAACAAATCTTCAAAACCCTTTTCCTATCTTTCAAAAACTTGCTCGAAGTTTCACAATATGAAGACGAACACATCATTTCTCTCTCAACATTTCGGCCCGTGATAAGGCCCTGTTTGGCTTTGTCTTATTACGAGACATTGTCGGGAAAAGAAATTAAATATGAGCATGGCTTAGGGTATCACCAACAGATTATTAACTGTTCTTGGTGGAAACTTGGAAAACTCAATTGGAGGAGGGTGTCGTGACAAGTCATGTAATGTTAGAGGTCATGTTATGATGAGTTCGTATCGTATCCTGAAAACTTTTCATCCTAACACGACCAGTTTGATTAAACATGTTATAGCTATTGTCAATTTGTCACTAACACGACAATTGACAAAAACAGTGTCAATCTAAATATAACTCAGTGCATTCAAAAAGTATGGAAAAAGAAAATTATCTATTCGGCATTATCTGTTGAAGTTTATAAATAT
The DNA here is from genome assembly GCA_036023075.1 of Gaultheria prostrata. Lineage (NCBI taxonomy): Eukaryota > Viridiplantae > Streptophyta > Magnoliopsida > Ericales > Ericaceae > Gaultheria > Gaultheria prostrata. The sequence goes on from JAXBDA010010153.1 coordinate 9,762, forward strand.
ACAAACCTTGAGATGACCATGTGGATATTGCAGAACTTGAACCCCTTGTTTCATTGATATCACCAATAGATGTTGCAGCGAAATTTGATGCCGTGTTGAATTCATTCATCTGCAATATTTTCCACCCAGCCAAACAGGGGTAATGAAATACTATGATATACTATAATCTTTATCTTGTAAAATACTATAAAGAGATTAAAAGATGAGAAAATGACATGCCGAATAGAGAATTCTCTATTCTGTATTTCGGGATTGAATCTCATTCCCCCTCCCCATATAATAAATTAGAAATGATAAATGATAAAAAAAAAATTATATGAGTATAATTTGGGAATGCATACCCAAGTAGGTGCACCACCAGAAGGGCCATCCCAGCCAATATGTGCCACGTGTTTAACATCTGTTGGATATCCAATTTCAATCTCATGCTCCTTCGTCACAACTACAAAAGAGAAACAAAAATTTGGCATTGGCCCCACAGCCCCAAAACCCATCATTTACAGCATAGAGGAAAATAAATCCAAAAGGTAATAATCTAGATTCTAGAGACCTATATTTCAAAATTAAAAATTCTTTCAGGATGGGGTGGCGGCCGGTCAATACGTTTTCGGTGACTGACTTGGGTCATTACGTTGACCCCAAGTCCTAAACCTTTTAACTGTAGTGTCTATAAAGTTGATTTTTTTAAAATTCTTTTAACTGTAGTTTTTGAGAGCTCCATACAGAGGCGGACGCAGGGAGGTGGGGGTGTTTACCCCCACCCATCCCAATTTTCTTTCTATTAGTAGTGCATTTTTAAATTTGTTTGTAAACTTATTGAAGAGTGATCCCGCAAATCAGGCCAAATTGATAATCTTGCGTCCGCCATTGGATCCATAATAATAAAAGTAGAATGACAATATACTACGGAGGGACTCTTTTTTAAAATTTAGCTCGTTTATGTTGGTTAAGTAAATTTTCTCACGAGTAAAAGCAGAAGCTGCGACAAACATAAACAAATCTCATAATCGGGAAGAAAAAAAGGCAACAAAATCATCCTGGGAAGCTATAACTCCTTGGAAGCCATTACATGAAAAACATGTAAGTTTGAAATCAAAGAAGTACAGGAGACCCCTTGACTCTAACGAAACTTCTGTACGTATCACGTATGTGTTGGAAATTTCACAAAATTTCGGATGAATGAAACCGGTGCATTTCGGAGGGCCTGACGAGGCAACCAAACGGTCCACTCCGGGTTCGATGAATCTGGACGAAATGAATATTTCCAGCAGTTTTTCTGTGTTGATTACCCCTCATGAATTGAGATTCATGGCAGAAT
>JAXBDA010010154.1:0-11078 GCA_036023075.1 Gaultheria prostrata
CACACAACCACACACCCTCTCACATGTGGTGGGGCCCACCCCATGTGGGACCCACAGTGGGCCCCACCACATGTGAGAGGGTGTGTGGTTGTGTGTGGTTGAAAGTGTGTGTATGTATCATTATTGTACAGATTAAAAGGGAAGATACAAGAAAAAGAAAAAGAGAACCAAGGGAAAAGGCCGATAAGATATCAACCGGAGACAACCTAAACAAAATCAGCAATGCTAGGGTTCCCGAAAATATGCCTGAAACAAAAATTAATAGATCAAATTCACTTAGATGTTTCGGTCTTACACATCAAAGTGAATCTCAATCATTAATTTCACTTTCGAGGACATTTAAGGAAAAACTTTTCGGGGATCAGAGAATTACTGGAACAGATTACCAATCAGGCCAAAGACAGATAGCCAAGGCCAATCCTAATCTTAGAGACAAACACCAACAAAGCAAGACACAAGAGAAACAAACTGCACCAAAAACAGCACCAAACAACAGAAGAACAGCACCAAAAACAGCAACAGAAACAGCACCAAAACAGCAATTGAGCCTTATTTGTTAAGCAATGTATGTTCCGAGTATTTCTTTTTTGCATGTTCAATTTTTCCGCCAGCAGTGCCACATACCCATAAACAGTACCCAGAAAATTGATTTCAAATTCTGAGCAATTTTCTAGGTAAATTTTATAGATACTTAGCATTACCGTTTTTCAACAGGGTAGAATACGAGAAATTGATTTTTTTAATTTCAAACCAAACAGGGGATGGACCCAAGTAGGGGCAAGGGGGGTCAATCGACCCTGCGGAATTAAAATTTCCTATAGACGTGTACACATATTTCTAGATATTTTGATAATTTCACCCCAAGACCCTACACTCGATTTACTAGATCTTGCCCCAGGATATAAAATACGTAAAACCTTTGTAGATTCTTAACCCCACTCATAAAAAATCCTGCGTCCGCCCTGAAACCAGACACCTTTGATAAAAAGTTACTTTCATTTAAACCGGAGTGATGTTCGCTGATGTCTTTGTGCGGACAATCGTGAAATTGACGCTCCACAAATGCTTGAAGAAAATTATTGTATTGATATCTTAACTAATCTAATTTACCTATGTAGCGGGATGGTGAAACATAGCGACCCCCACCCTTGGACAGCACAAGGCACCTCTGCAATCGGAAGCGTGTCAAGGTTGGGATCACGTTTTTCCAATCTTGTTTGGTTCCCTTGTTAGGATTTCTGAGGATTATATAACCTGAGGCTTTTGGGCTTGGCTGGTTGACCTCTTGCCAACCATGCTCGGGGCTTAGTGGCATATGATTGTCGGGAGGGTTGGGTGTCAACCTAGTTGGGATGTTTCCCTCCCGTTGTAATGCCTCATTTCTTTGCCCCCATTTTTTATTGTATCTCTTTTATATGGAGCAATAAAATTTCTTTTGCCGTGCAAAAAAAAAAGATTAGTGGTAACAAGAGTATGAAATGATAAACGTCGGTTTTTTTAAACTGTTTCTGGCGGAAAAGCACTTAAGACCAGTCGTTGCAGTCACGTGGTGCAAGGCGGTCAAAACCTTCGATACGGAGTGATACGTATGGGTAAGACTCAGTGTGACCTTGAAGCCTAGAACCAGAGTGTTGGAAACACGTGTGAAGATTTGAGTCCCACATTGAGTAAATAGAAAAAGTGTTTGACGGTAATTGGGTGGTCTACCACTTACAAAGTTACAAAGCTTACTTTTAAAGTAGATATGGGTCATTCAATATATTTTGAGTCCAAATAATGTGATATAACCCCATGCGGATCTATTTATACCCATTCTTGACAAATTAGCCGAAGGCCTTGTGGTAGGGCACCATGTGTTCGATAGTCTCGCACTGTGTTTAAGGTTGAACAGTATTTACCATATAGTTAAATTATGGTTTGATCAAGGGGTTGGGCTTAAAGCTGACCATGAAGACTTTATTTCTGATTACCCAAGTCCCCGAAAAATAGGCAACAATATTCTGATTATTTGGAGAGATTTCAAAGAGGTGAATGAGATTAATTCGTGCCATTTTTTTAAGGAATATTCTTTTCTTTAACTGAGAATAGAACGGTTATATTCAGAGATGATCATCATCCCTGAACCAATAGCCAATAGGAGCATAATCTTAGTAGAGGTGTGGACTCTAGAAGAAATAAGTCCAATGCTCAGTTGATTGATTCAAAGGGATGGCAGCATTCAGGGAATTTTGATAAAGATCAGCAGTGTATATATTAGTGGTGTTCAAATAAGTGAAGGTGGTTCAAGTAACCATTTTGATCGTGGTTGCTTACAGGGTCATTATGCGAGTTTCTAGGGAACTAGCTACTATAAAAGAGGGAAACGACTTAGGCAAGCTAATGTCTCCTCCCCTCACAATTTCAATTTCAGCCAATTGTCTTTCAATTTCACGACGTTCAAGTTTCTTAACTTGTTTTATTTTCATGTTCAAGCTTCTAATCACAGAGTTAGCAAGCTTTGTCTTTTACTTTCTTGTATTCACGCTGTTGTTGCTTCATTCACCGAAAATACAAGTAACTTTTCAATTTCCATTTTGATATTTGTGAGGAGTGTTTTTCCGGTGTGACCACTTTGGCCCTTCTTGTGCCTGAGAGATGTACTCCACCTCAGAAGTGTACCTGCACGAGTGACACCCGAGTTAGCGCCAAGCCTGGACGGTGGAGGTCCGGGAAGGCACTCCGACGGTTAAGTAAGTTGCCGGAAGAAGTGATGGGACAGCTAGAGATAGATGGGCTAGAGATTGGAGAAATGAGAGAGAGAAAGAAGAAACGACCCCCCAAACTTAGTGAGTCAGCCCCCCTTTTATAGGCAAAAGGAGACTTGTTCACTAAGCTTCGGGTGTGCCTCACGCGCCTCGCTCGTACCTGGCACAGCACGCAAGCACCATAAATGCCTTAGGAAAAACACTACCGCTTCGGCTGACGTCATGCCCTGACACCCACGAAACCCGTGAAACTAGGAATACTCCCCGGTTCCTCACGTGACCTGCCTGACACCTTCAGTCACATTTGTTTACACTTTTAGCTCCTGCTTCCTCGGCTAAAGGCGGTCTCCTCCTCGTCGTGGCCCGCTTTCTTGGCTAGGGGCGGTCATCTCCTTGTTGTGGAACATGTTTGATTCTCCCCGCGGCCACAACACTTACCGAGGACGCCCACCCTCGACTGTATCAGGCCACGAGTGAAGCCCACGGCGGGAGAGGCTGCCGAGGAGATCCCGTCGGACAACCCTGCCGACGCGCAGCTACCGAGCTCCAGCGGTACAAGGACGGATTCTGCCTTGGTGGATCCGCGACCGAGAGACACGCCACGGGCTTGGTGAACGGATCTGACCCGACAGCCTTATGGCCCTCGTCGTGGTCCATCAAACCCTCGGCCCTTGCACCGTCTGACCCTCGGCCCCTACAATATTCACTAAATTTGAAGTCCTTATCGTACGTGCAAGGAATATTTGGATCACTTTTTACGATTTTTCCTAGGATCATCAACACAATTCCCTGAAAAAATCTATGGAATTAAGCTCTAGAGCCTAATTCACGAGTGGATCACGTCACGATCTTTGCTCCTTGAACGTTTTTAGAGCAAATAGGATCAAACTCCCAATAAGTGGTATCAGCCAATGGCTGATGGGGGACTCTCCTATAAGAATCGATGGTCGTGAGCTTGCACAGAGACTCTCGGAGGAGCGGGAAAGCCTATATATTGTAACTCTCAATGGAGCAGGAATTTGGCTGGTGGCCAGCAGCAAGGTAGCTCTCGTGGAGGATGGTGGCTCACGATGGAGTGGGTGCCATAAATAAGCCCGAGTTCAAATACAGTGTTGGAAAATGATAATAGATCAAGAATTAAGGGTGAATCAAAATGGATCGAATTTTGGGAGAGTTAGACCCAATGCATGGTTCACACATGAAGGGGAGCTTGTTGGAAACATGTGTGAAGGATTGAGTTTCACATCGGATAAATAAAAAAATAGTTGGACGTTAATATACAATTAGATGACTCACCACTTATAAGGCTTTTGAATGTATATTGAGTCCAAGTAATATGGTGTAAACTCCTTGAAAACTCCCTAATGGACTGGGCCTATGCACACGTAAGAAGAACCTCGGGCAGAGAGATCGACTCCCAATACAGTGGCTCCAACATCTTGTTAGAGCCTTGGTATTGATAGATTTGGGCCAGACGAAAAATACACCTAGCTAGGGGAAGAAGAACACCACCTAGAAGAGATGGGGTGTTGCAGCCCGGGAGGGACAATCACACGATTTGTCCCAAAAGTACTTATTCAACCCAAACACACAGATGTTTAGTCCCGTAGAATGCGAGGACTTGAGGGGACCTCTGAGGCTCGGATGCAGCCTCAGATGCAGTATAGGCAAGCCCAACAAGGGATTGAGTGGAGATCTAATAGCACGGTGGCTTAAAAGGAGGGTTAGCTGCTGTGGAGGAGTCGCGCTCATTAGTTATGACATTGCATGGTTCACAACCCTGCAGCACGACGGTTTTCGATATATTAGTAGCTCTTTTGGCCGCCGCTATAGATCAATTTTCTTGTAGTGAAGGGATATGGTTCGACACATCACAAATGCATTGTTGTCCGTAATACCGATGGCTCCTAACAAACCACAGGAGAACCTCCAAATAGGTCCATAAAAAACCAGATTATTTCAAAAATCAAGATATGTCATTCTCCCATAATACATCAATAAAAAGTCGTGAAATTCTAAAAAATCAATAGTTTTTTGTTAGTGGCAAAATGTTCCAGCGTACATTAAAAACAATGTACATTGTACTTTTTGTTCTTGTAGCGAAAACATTTGTTTCGTCCCTGCCACGTTTTTTATACATTGTGAAATTGAACAACCTAGTTTGTTTTTCAATGTTGTCAAGTTGTACGTGAAGAGAACTACATAGTTAGTCAGTTTCTTTTAAAACGTATCAACTATCCGGATTAGTAACAGTACATACAACATGCACCTGATTCAGATTCTGGTGACGGCCTATGAGGACAGGATATGGATTCCGGTGGTGGCATATGGGGAGTTTGTGGAAGAGGAGAGAAGGTTCGGATCTTATGTGTGGCAGCTAGGTTTTGATAGTGGAAGGGAAGGTTGTAGCGGTAACAGATTATGTAACAGGAATCAGGTTTAGCGATCGTGAAGTTTTTAAAATTACTTTTGGCGTCAGAGCACTGTAACGGTCATAGCAGTCGGGTATCGGCCGTGAAGCGGGGAAGAAGTCGGATATAAAGTGATACGTATTAGGAATCTGGCCAATACAAATGTGAATTTTTCTTTAGCAACGGTATACCGGGGTATGTGTAGCGGTATCGGAGGACTCAAAAATCCGCAACGTTGCAGCCAGTACGCTAGTTACATATATAGCGGCTGATATTTAAATTCATGGTAGGCAGTGGCTGTTGTTTGAAGTTCTTTAAAATCCTAATGTAGGTGAGAGACAGGTAAGAATTTTAGTGCCGAAATTGCTACGTGCAGTACTGAATTGGAATGAGAACAATGCATGGGACGTGCAGTTTGTGATTCAAATTACAACAAAATTAGGGATTGTTGATTCTTAGGCCTTGTTTGCTAGATTTTGTAGGAAAGGTGTTTGCTAGATTTTTGCTCTAACAATTTTTGTTCCTCACCCGGACACTGGTGATGGAATTGCTCATCAACCCTCTAACTAGTGTTGCTTGTCTTTCCAGATGTACTAGTTCTTGTTTAGACTTGATGTATTGCTTTGATGATTTAATGAAATTTCTTTCTATTTCTAAAAAAAAAAAAAAGGAAAGGTGTTTGTTAACAATTATGAATATTATTTGGCTTTTCTAGCATATTTGACCCAAACACTCCCTTTTTTTGTCTTTATTCACTTTAAATTACCAAATTGCCCTTTATATGGAAAAAGTGACTCATGAGGTAAGGGTAAATTGGTAATTTTCCAGGTGAATGAAGACAAAAGAGAGTGTTTGAGAATAAAAGAGGCTTGTAATTCTTTTATTTTTTCTGAACAGAAACTTGCATATCTTTTAACATACACAGTCCTTTTTCCGGTCCACATTGGTATTCTGAGTCAACTTCTTTTTCAATAATTTAAAAATATTTATATTTAAATAATTCTATATAAATTTTAGTTCATTCTATTATTTTCTCGTTATTTTAAATTTTTGTTTACTTTTTTTTGGGTACTTTAATTTTCTTTTTTTTAGTTTAATAACTTTTTGTTTACGCTAAAAATAATATATGATAATTAAGTGAACCTCAAAACTACATCTTTTGAGATCATTCAACTGAATATTCGACATTTTAATAAACTAACATTGATAAACATTTAAACTTTTTTTTATAAAGGTGAAAGAAAAATCTACTTTCGCTGCTTGAATCATATTGGGCACTCCCAATTTTTCCTTGCTATATTGATATAATTAGGGAGGATAAATTTATTCCTCGATTATTATCATAGAAAAGGCGAGAATATGTATTTTTCCTAGCGATAGGCTACGATTGGGGAGAAAATACTTTTCCTCTCTTTTTTTTTGCTTTCATTTTAAATGCTCGAAGAATTTTGTTTTCCTCGCCTCATGAAAAATTAAATTATTTACATCAAACAAATTTTTTTATCTCCTCGCTGAATATTGGAAACAATTTTGATGGAAAAATTATTTTCCTCGCTTCTAAAAGGAGAAAATTTTGTTTTTTCTCGCCAAATGTGAACCGATTGTGAGGGGAAATAATTAACTCTCGAAATTTGGCCGTGTTATACTGCTTTAGTCGCACTTCCATGTTCAAGCGTGTTTGGCTTTGCAACTTCCAACATGTTATTGACAGATACAGAACTTATTTTTTAAGCTCGTGCGGATAAGCCGGTCCAAATGTAACATTTTTTTTTTATGTTATAAAAAACCCTAATAATTTTCTTAAAACTGATTTCATGGTACCTTGTACAAGAAGAGCCATAGTAGGTGAGAGCTTCTATTAGACTCCCTGTACCCTTTATTTCCTTCCTCCACGCAACAAGTTTAAATTCCAAACTTCCCTTTGTTCATATTTAGCAAGAAAGAAAGCCTTTGATCATTTAAGTCCTTTCACCAACCATATCCTTGCTTTCAATTGCCCAAGAAAAGGTGAAAACCAAAGCAATTTTCTTGTTACAAGATAGATTATTTGCTTAACTAAATAAGTAAGCTAATAACTGAATTAACCAAGATTAGGGATTATCATTAATTTTTCCTACTAGTCCTTAAGACTTTAACCTGTCTTTGTTCACTTGTTTGATCAAGAAATTAAGTAGTAGCTAGCTAGCTAAGAAGGCGTTATGTCGATCGGCCTCATTTTCGATTTGTTTGTAATCATCTCTGTTTTTTTCAGGCAATTTTGTGATCAAGTACTACTTGAAGAATTGAAGGGCTGAGTTACGTTCGAAACATCGAAGAAGAACAAAGAAAGCACAGGTAAAAAAAGCTATCGACAGATCGGAGTAGATCTACAAGATCTCTAGAGTTAGATTGTTAGATTGAGATCATGCAAGGTGGAGAAGGGAAGGATGAAAAACTACCACCAGGGTTTCGGTTTCATCCGACGGACGAAGAACTGATCACTTATTATCTGATTAATAAGATCTCAGATCCTAGTTTTACTGGAAGGGCTGTTGCAGATGTTGACCTAAACAAGTGTGAGCCATGGGATCTTCCAGGTATAATTCTTGCTTTATTCTTCATATCCATGCATTTATTTTTCAACACCGATACAAGAATATGAATTAGGGTTCCTCCGGATCGGCACCTTGAACAATTATTTTTGGAAAGGAAATTCCAAAAGTTTTTTGTTTAATTGATCTATAGTTAGTTATGCATCAAAAATATTTTTCTTAACAAAAAAAATTCATCACTTAAAATCAATTTCATTGGAATTTTAATTCTGCGGATTAGTGGTTTTTTTAGGAGTTTGTTTAGGTTGTTATGGTAGTGTGGTGCTCGGTCTGTTGAGGTGTTTGGGTTGTTTTCTTGTTTTCTTTTGAGGTTAGTTCTCGGGTGACTTTTGTCTGTGTATCCAAAATCCTTTTAATCTTTACTTTCTCTTCAAAGATATTAGTAAAATCTTTCTTGACGATCGAAAAAAAAATGAATTTCATAGCTACCGTACTCTCCCTTTTTTTTCTTCTTTTTTCTTTTTTCCTAAGCAAAAGGAAGTTTCATTAGTCTTTCTTGTTAAAAATAATTTCTGACATATTCAAAAATTTAAAATTGCTACAATCACGACTGCTACCGTTACCTGCCCTAATACCGTTATTTCTAACCTTCCACACCAGAGTTTACCGACAGTTTTTTTTTATTATTTTTTGTTTTTTGTTAACCTAAAAATGGTACTTCATGTATGTTTCATCTCTCCCAACAATTTGTTAAATAACTAAGTAACCATCATCTTGTGCTGAAATAATCTTGGAGGTAAATAAAAGTGGTTAATTAATCTTGCAGGGAAAGCAAAGATGGGAGAAAAAGAATGGTATTTCTTCAGCTTAAGAGATCGGAAATACCCAACCGGAGTGAGAACGAACCGAGCTACCAATACTGGTTACTGGAAAACCACTGGAAAAGACAAGGAGATCTTCAATAGTGTGACCACAGAGTTAGTTGGGATGAAGAAAACTTTGGTTTTTTACAGAGGGAGAGCTCCCAGAGGAGAGAAAACCAACTGGGTCATGCATGAATACCGTATTCATTCCAAATCTGTCTACAGAACTAGCAAGGTGCATGAATGCCCCATCTACGTCTTTATTTTTACACTAATTACTTCTCTCGGTATATACGAAAGTGCTACAATACGTACCCACTTTCATTTGGGCGTGAACAATGTGTATCCTTTCAATTAAACGCGATTCATAACTTTTATAACATCAATCTTCAATTCATAACTTTTAAAACACGATTCATGATATTTTGACACAAATTCATCACATTTGTATGATTACGAAATTTTAAATTATGTTATGAATTTCTATGCGAATTGTAAGAATCTTTATGCAAATGTTCATACATGTCATGAAGATTTTTAGAAAATTTCTATGAATTTAGGGTGATTTTGTAGAACAATTTTCTTAAATTTTGTTTTCAAAATTAAAACGCCCATAATTTGTCTTATTTGTGCTGTTAGGGAAACTCCAACCCTCGCTCTATTTTTTCATATTTTCTTCTATTACACTATTTTGGAAGAAATCGTTTCTCCTTCCCAGTTTCCACCCTCTATTTTCTCTGCTATATTAGATGATCAAGTTTGACACTTCAAGTATGTAGTATGTTAGAAAACATAATAATAAACCCTCTAAATTCGCTTTTTGAATATGAAAAAAAAGAATGTATTGAATCGTAAAGAAAAAATAGATAAACATGCAAAGGTGGAAGAAAAATGTTGGCGAAGAAAAAAAAATTGGAAGAATATATAAAATGGATATGAAAATTACAAATAAACAGATTTGTGGTTGAAGTTCGTATCAATTACAAAATCCTTTAAATTCACTTTTTAATTTGGACATACTATTATTTTGACCCTTGAAAATGGAGTCTTAAAGGGCATGGCTTGAGATGCTCATAAGAAAATGATTTCGGACAATAAGATAACCCCTTTTCGACGATTTCTCAAAATTGGGGATTTTCTTTTTCTACTTTGTAAGCTTGTTCTCTACTATATATGCGTCTATCTATGTTCGTGCACTTTTGAAAAGAGAAAACATTCTTTACATCAGCTGTGCAAATCGAAGTTTCTTCCAAATCGATTGCATTGCGCCATGTGTCCATATTCTACATGTTGGGATCATACTGTTTGGACACATGGTACAATGTAATAGATTTGGAGGAAATTTTAGTTTACACCGCCGGTTTGACAAATACGTAATTAGACTGGTAAGGAAATTTTTGTCTATTCTTCAGTAATGTGGGAAACATGAAAAATGCATGCTACAATACAAACACGCATTTGGGTGTGTGCCGTATGCATTTGTTGAAGTGTGTAAAAACAAATAACATTTATAGTTCAATTCATTACGTCAGTCTTGAATTCATAACTTTGGCAAATAAATTCATCATTGGTTGTGAGTTTTCATTTTGATATTATGAATTATTGGTTAAACTTCGGTAATTCTTCAGTTTTAGATATCAATTTTAGTAGGGGAAATTAAAGGAGATAAAAACTAGTAAACTAGTCCATTTTCGCAGACAAAAACTAATCCGTGTGAATAATTTATAAAAAAAAAAATTACATCGTTTAAAAGTAAATTGACCTCTACTGATTGGCGTAAAATAATTTTGAAAATTATCTTCGAAATTATTTTTTTTTCATCCACAAAAATATGCAGGTTCTTCCAAGAGGGATAATAAAAGCAGACAGAGGAAGGTTTTAAATTTCGGTATCGGGATATGTAACGGTATCGGTGATACGGCCAAATATCAGCCGATATCGGCCTGTATCGGACCGTATATCGATCAATATCCATATCGGTCCCTTAAAAAACTGTTACGTATCGCGTATCAGCCAATATTTAAATCCTGTTCTTTCTTTTTTTTTCCTTGGACCTCTACTGATTAGCGTAAAATAATTTTGAAAATTTTCTACGAAAGGTTTTTTTTTTTTTGTTATCCACAAAAATCCAGGTTCTTCCAAGAAGGATAATAAAAGCGGACAGAAGGAGTAGTTCTTTCCTTTTTTTTCCTTTTCCTAGTCTTTTGACCATGCATGTGCTAATATCCGAATAACCCCATTTGTCTATACTACCATAACTTATTGGTAAAAATAATAATAATCCCAAACTCGGGAGACCAAATGTTTTTTTTCTGATCTGAAAAAGAAATTTTTGATATATCACGAGGATGAAATGTTATGTAATAGGTGTCGGTGCAAGAAATAGAGGAGGCTAGGCACAAATTTGTACACACAAATTGTAGATATATGTATTGTCACTCAAGCACTCGTACAAATTACAAATAGATTTCACTCTCTCTTCCTCACACACTCACTCTTATTTCTTGCACACTTTACACAATCAACTTA
>JAXBDA010010155.1:0-11076 GCA_036023075.1 Gaultheria prostrata
CATGGGTTGTAATAGGCTAGGTTTTCTAACTCTGCTGTGGACGATAGTTCCCCGTTAAGTTCTATTATATTTCCGATTAACCAAAAAAAAAAAAAAAAAAAACGGGAATGCTTATTCAGCCTTTATGTACAATGTACGAAACGATTATTCGAGGTGACATTGGTCGTCCAATATTTTCACCTTTTTCGGAGTATCCAAGACGTTAGTCCCTTTCACTATTTCGGAATAAAAGAGACCAATCAGGTCTTTTTCTGAGAAAGTCCCAAAAAATCTTCATTTCTTATCCTTTATACATAAGTGAGTTTCCACTGTGGTTTTTTCGCTAGTTAGAATGTTAGGAATTGAACCATGTTCAATTCACAATGCCCCTACGGATTTTGGAAACTAAAGTGACAGAAATCGCAAAAACAGAAAAGAGTGCGTAATAAACAGAAAACAGGAAAGACACACACATATATACGCGGAAAACCTCAACGCGATGAAAAATCACGGGAGCCACACCAGTCCATTATAATCGAAGAATATGGAGTACAAGTCTTCTCTCTTCTCTCTCAGAAAATTTTCCTCTCGCCTCCTCTCGTGTTTAGAATGGAACGCTATAACCCTAATTACAATGCAAATGCAATATAGATAGGTAAGACACAATCGCCAAATTGTGCCGAGGGGGCTCCACCCCCTTCACCCTAGGCTATTGCTGAAAGTTGTCTTTATCCTTAACAAAATGATGTGATAATGAGTGAAGAAGCATTTTTTATCATTAGATGAAGAGAGAAATAACCCCAATGGTCTGAATCAGCCAAGACTACCCCTTGGGTGGTATTGGATAGTCCCACAGATAGGATATTAAGTGGCCAAATAATTCCCACTCATTTTCTGTTTTTGGCAGTTGGGTGGGCTGAGGGAAAGATGGGAATTTTTTGGTTGGTAGGATCTACAAATGAGCCCCTCATTTGCTATAATTGTTTTTTATTTTTATTTTTTAACTGAGGTGTACATAATCGCAAATGCATGGAAAGCGATTGGCACTAGGGATGGCAATTCCACCCAAAACCAATGGATACCCGAACCAAACCGACCCTATTGGGGAGGTTTTTTTTATTTTTTCCTACCCATGGGGCGGGTTTGATTTTCGAAACATGATACCCGGTGGGTTTGGATTTGGGTTTGGTCTTAGCAAGTATTCGGCCAAACCCATACTCAAACCCAAACCAAATCCAAACCGCTCCATATAATATTACTTATAGATCATGTTGTTGGTTCCTACTTTAAAAAAAAATTCCTTTAACGTTTTCTCGTTGGTGTGTGTTAAACACATTAAAAAAAAGTTTATTATTTAGTTATTTCCTTTGATTATGTTGGAATTTGGGTGTTTAATGGTAAAATATTATGGCATGTTACTTTATTATTTCAACATATAATCTTTTTCCTTCACATGTTCATTAATGGAACGAATACTAATGCGGATTTGGTGCGGTTCGGAAAAATCCAAATCCATATGGTTTGGTTATGGTCCACTAAAAATCATACCCATCGGATATCGGTTTGGATTTGGGTATAGATAAATACTTTGGGTTTGGGTATGATAATAGCAAAACCCAGACCAAATCGATCCATTGCCATCCCTAATTGGCACTACCTTTATCTCAACTAAAACAAGCACCCAATTTACTTTTTCTCCAACCATTCACATGTTAAGCAATAAGTAGTAATTTTATATCTCACTCATATCTCATGAATTCTATAGTTCATTCGTTCGTCTGTGGTGGTAGTAATGTTATTGGACAGTGGTGGTAGTTGTGGTAGTGGTAGTGGTGGTGGTGGTATGATGTGGTTCTGGTGGTGGTGGTGGAATGATTGTGGTGGCTATTGGCAGCCATGGCGACGTCGTAATGTTGGTGGTGGAGCGGTAGGGTGGTGAATCGTGATGAGGTGGTGGTAAACAAATGATGGCTGTGGCCTTGGCGACAGTGGCAGTGGTGGCCTTGGGATGGCAGTATTGCACGCCATTGCTTATGCAATAAATGGTTATATAGTGCGTCAATGCCATGTAAGAGTTCTGTTTCTTAAATACTTGAACAGGCATATGAGATCTAGCCATTAAATGATCATGATTTCTTGCGACTGGTTGTATTTCCATTTCCGTCGTCTTTGATAACATAAAAAAAAATTGAGCTCAATGGGAACTTTAGCTAGCTGTAAGTTCTTCTGAGGAACTGTAATGGGCTCTTTTTGGACGTTCAATTGTAATCGGGCTACATTAGGTGAAAACTTGTGTTAAATGTTATGCACATTGATGCTACGCCACCCATTGGATCAAGTTACATGAGCTAAATCACTGTCGTTTCCCGTATCTGAATGACTTTCTCGTTTTTCCTTCTAGATTATAAGATATCTCTAGTCTTTATTTGAATCTAGGGGCCAAACCATGCTGCAGCGACTGCTTGCGCAACAGGGGGACATGCTATTCGCGATGCTACAAGGGATGATTCAATTTGGAGATGCTGATGTTATATGGTGGCTGGAGGAACAGAGTCCAGCATAGATGTTTTATCCATAGCAGGATTTTGCAGGTAATGCTCAACAATGAAAGCACCTGTTCCTACCTCCTGACTTGAGCTCTGTACACTGTTACCGGAATAATTACCTACAGAAATTGTATTAACTGAATAGAAGGACAGACAAAGGAAAATGAACTATTCATGTTCAAAACGAGACTGCTGGCCAGATATGGAGTATTATTTCTCCGATGGATAGATCAGCTCTTGTATTATCAGGGGACAAGGTGGGCGTGGAACTTATGGGGTGCTTAATAGTGTCATTGAGAGGTGCTAAGCACCTTTCTGACCTCAATGCAGGCGTCCCGTTAGCCTTTTCACACTATATTCCCGACCCCTTTTGGTTAAAATAGAGTTGGTTCGTTTAAGGAATAGGCCGAACTGATGGCTCATGCGAACTGCCTGAAAACAATTTCGCAAAGCTTTCTTAATGGAGCAAGAGCCTAAGACCTTGGCTTTAATCAAATAGTCATGGCTTCTTGACGCTCACAACTGTGGAAATCTATGGTCATGGGACAACTGCATTTACGTTATGTTTTCGTCTTATGCAACATATAGAGAAGTGGTTTATGATTTTAATCCCCTCTTAAGCCTTCTAGGACGATAACCTTCTACTTTTAATACGTAGGTCACGGGCTTGGAGTACAAAGTACAATTCCACTCCGGAAGAAGCTTCACGATCATTTGATTGCAGCCGAGATGGATTTGTATAGGCAAATATGAAACTCTAACTACGTATATTTTTCTTTTATATAATCATAATAAAACAGGTAGCCTGCTAAACCCAGGGCATCTAGGGAAATTGGAAAACATAAATTATCTGGACCCAGTTGCCTTTAGAGTCAAAGC
Organism: Gaultheria prostrata; assembly: GCA_036023075.1. Taxonomy (NCBI): domain Eukaryota; kingdom Viridiplantae; phylum Streptophyta; class Magnoliopsida; order Ericales; family Ericaceae; genus Gaultheria; species Gaultheria prostrata. Next base: position 3,405 of record JAXBDA010010155.1, read on the forward strand.
AGTTCCTATTGCATCTTTATCAAACTGTTGTCTTCACTATAGTCTGGATTCTCTTTTAGAATGACAAAGCCTTCGAGAATAGGTGAGAGTGGAATATACCTGCACAGGGATTTATTGTTCAGCAAACAAAATTAAGGTCAAAAGTTAGCTAAGCGATTATGTCAAGCTGAAGAGTTTAGTAGTGTACTGCTCAGTGGCAAGCTCTGCCCTATCTCCGGCAGCCAGGAGAACCGGCGTTGAGTGGGTCTGGAAACCAGTGATGGTCTTGGGTCGGCCCGCATGGCCCACCACGTCAACAGCTTGGCCCACACGCACAGGTACTGAGAGAGGTTTCAGGTTCTCATCTACTGTCAGTAGCATCCTTGGCTGGAGCATTGGAGAAAATAGAGAAATGCAATCAGCCATGAGTTAGGAGCAGGTAAACTGCCAAGTGAGAGAGAGAGAGAGAGAGAGCATACCTGCATTGCCAACACAACAAAGTAAAGAACATAATGATATTTCCCTAAGATGATGGCTTTCATATCAAGGCATGCATGCAGCAAGATTATTATTCCAGCCAGCGCCGCCCTGGAGGAAGACAAATACAAACCAAAGAAATGTAGTTGTTAGAACAGCCAGAGGTAGAAATTAAGAACACCTGAAATTAAAACATGTTTCAACAGCAGAAGGCTACATGTAAGGAGTAAAACCAAGCCCTAGAATACGGTTTCTGACAAGAGAAAATGTTCCACATGACAGCTTCACATAGATTAACTACTTTTTTTTTTTTGATTGACAAAATAGATATTCTGACAGGCTACTCTACATGTCCGCGACAGAGTATTGCACTCAACACCAAATATCCTAAGGGGAAATGCACCTATGTCCAGACCGAATCTAAAGTCCTATCGCGTGCTATGTAAAGAATGTGTTTAGGCCCACCAAACGGCTATTTTGACTTCAACCCAAACATCAAACATTTACCCATTGACCAACCACTACGTTTTGCCCATAGGAGCTTTTCCATCGCCAGTGGCAAATTAACTACATTTACAAATAGGCAAGGGTCAAGATTCTTTTTACACACAGCCAAAAAAGAATTGCAGCCCATACAGAACAATTTGGATTTCTCGGTAATTGTCCCACGCTGAAAACAGCTTTTGTTCCCTCTGAATCAGTTGTCATAAGATTCATAACTAAACTTAAAAGTGGAATAAATCATTTGGAATGGCAAGTTGAAGGACAAAATCAACTAGATTTGATGTGATTAAAGCTTCAAAAACCTTTTCCATTCAATAGAAAACACCCCCATTGTCAAACAGGTCACCTGATGTGAAAGCTTCCCCTTTTTACGAAATCACTTGCTGAAACCAATTCATCTTGTTCCGGGTTGTGAATTAGTTCTAGTCTTAGAATTAAGAAGTTCATGTGGAGGGCACAATTTCTCGTAATGAACAGACGCTTACGGAGATAGCAAGAAGCGCTCCGAATGATATGGAGCAAGAGTCAACAACCCTTTCCCCAAATGTACAAGACCTTGAGCGATTCGAACCTGCACAAACAGCCCATTACAAAACAATTGGATCCCTTTAAAAATCAAAGCAAAGTATAGAGGCAGGTGTATGAAACAAAACTATAACAAAGGCTTACGCAGAAAAGGAGGCTAGCTTCTTTGTAATAGTCACTTGAAAGATTGCGAAGCATGCCAGCTATTCTAGCGTTGTTAGTTCTGGCACCAATCAACCCCAAGGAGATGACAGCAGCCTGTAGAATCCAGAAATGTAAATATTGTAACCGTAACTATAGTTAGACAATACTACCATTCTCAAACTAAAGAAAAGTTAGAATACCATTGCTACTTCAGTATCTGTGTCGTGACTAAGTCTGCTTAATGTGTCCATCACATTGACCTGGATCACAAAATCCAATTATAAATTTTCCTAGCAATATACCAAAAGAAAGTAATATAACTTAACTCAACTGAACTCCAAATGCCATTTCAAGAGTGCTCAGCTTGGAAGATATAACTGGATACCGGATAGATACCTTAGGGTTTGATATACAGAGGAGACCAAGAGCCAAAGGAACTGCCCTTCTGATATTCTGCTCCCTACACTGCAGAAGATGCTCTAACGAGCGAATAGCCATTTCAAGGCCCAATTCTTCAGCCATTGCTACCATAGCAATCCCAAGTATAGCGGGTCCCTGGTGACTTTCTCCCTTCTCAGGATCTTGAACGCACTGATCCAGAAGGTGTTGGACCTGTGTTAAAATAGAAAGTAATTAAGTAAGTTACTTCTTTTGCAGAACCGAGACCTCCAGTTGGAATTTAAGGGCTTAACGGTAAGCACCTCGAGCACATTCCCTGTCCCAGCATAAGCACAGGAAAGTAGGGTCATGTCACAATACTTCCTAATTTTCTCATTAAATGTCTTTGAAACCTGTGCCGCTGCCTCCACACTTTCCTGTTAAATGAGACATACGGATTCCAAAGAAAACCAATTATACACATGAAACAAATGCAAATACCAATTAAGTGCCAAATGTCTTGGTGTTATCAGTTGTAAATAAATAATAACTTTTGTGAGAGAACCTTGATTTGTGAGCGCACAAAAAAGAATCTGACAACCGATAAATAACATTAAAGAACATTGCATAAAGGTCTACATAGTTTGTGATTATTCATTACCTGCTTCCCGAGGTATAGAAGGCCAAGTCCGAGAGGCAAAAGTCGAGTGAGAGGCTCCCCTAATTCTGATTCGCTTCGGTCCCTTAATGCATTTATAATTGCTTGGGCAACCTCTTCATTTCACGAACCAACATATACCAAGCCCAATGATATGGCAGTAAATGCAATCACATCAAGGGACGCTTTGTTATTTTCAAGGATAGGAGTCAATTTCCTACAGATCTGAAACATAATGTACATAAGTCAGCTTCCATTTGACTAAACAAAATATACAAGTGGAGGATAAATCAAGAGGTTATTTGTCTAGCAGAAACAATTACATGGTTTAAAATTTTCTACTGATCATTTCCGGAGAATTGGATGGTCTTCCTGAATAGACCTCCTATTTGGTAGATACCATCGTCAAAGCTACCACAATGGCTATGATTGGAATCCTTCATTTGATCTACTAAAAGTGGTCAAATTGGTGTATTGCCATATAATAAAGCCTTTTTTTTTTTTGTCTTTTCTTTTTCTTTTTTGCGTATTCGGATAGATTAAACTACGTGAACTTCACCTCATAGCATCATACAAAGAAAGCTACTCGCGAGGACTCATCAAATATTCTCTGAATACATGTACATATAAGTGTAAATGGAGGATACATGTATCACTCGGAATACAACTATACATAATAACTTCTACAACAAAGAGAACTAGTACATGGCATTTGGTAGAATAAGCAGATTGATAACAGAAAAATGCCTCTCAAATCATAAAGATGTTTCCCGCATCAGACACAGCATTGTTGCCATGGTGTGCCAAACAACGATCAGACAAAAAAGCAAGGAACCTGACCTGCTCATTTTGGGAACCGGAATATGCAAGGCCCAGACCATTATTGCACCAATTCTGACAGAAGAATCTTCTTTCTCGATATACTCAGCAAGAAGCGCCAATGCCTGGAAAGGGGGACATTAGGATTTCAAAATAGACACAATGGTCTATGCATTATGGGAAAAGGGAGTAAAACTCACTGGAAGGCAGTCATTCTTGATACCACAGTTCACAATATCAACTCCCAATAATGCACCCGCAATGACATGGTTGTCATTACTGTGGAAATACTTGTCAAGTTGGGCAAGTCCAGAATCAACATCCCAAAGCAGAATCATACCCTACAGCAAGAAATCACAATGATATTCGTTGAATATAATAACTTACAGGCTACAGCAACAAATAGACTGAAAGTGAAGAACACCATACCAGACTTGCTGCAGCACTGGTTTTTCCATGTTCTTTATTCTTAAAGAGCCAGCAGTTTCCTGAAGAACCACCACTTGAAGCTTCTGATGGGACAGTCATTAACTTATCCTGCAAAAATTTAAGCAACAAACGTTTTATGTACACGACCCTAAAGTATTTGCCTCCAGTATTTCTTAAATTGAAGAAACAAAGCTCTCACCTGACCAAACCCAGCATTCACAAATGCATTGACGAATGTGGCGGCCAAGTTCTGCCTGGCTGAATCAACACTTCCACCAGCACTAGCCTGGCCATCGAGCAAATGTGCCTAATTGATTCAAGCAAAGAATAGGAGATCAGAGGAAGAAAACAATTTCTAATAAGATATACTTAAAAATTCATTTTACACATGCAAAAGGTAGTATAACTATCAAGTTGACAGATATCAGGAACTAGTATGGATAACCAATAAGTACAAACCTTATAAATATCATCAGGAGATTTCGGCTCCATAACCTCTATGTCACGGGCAAGTGTAAGATAACCTTCACTTAGCTTAGTATTGTTGACAAGTTCTTGCAATGTCTCCCTATCATCATCGTCTGCAACCATCTCTTTATCAAGCTCATAAGTTATACCCTGTATAGAACAAATTCAATAAGGAAAATCTATCTACAATCAAGAAAACTTATGTCCATCCCATATGATTCATCACGGAAATATTGCGTTTTCCAAATGTTGACTTAAGTATGTTAGGTAAACAATAAAGAGAAGTACATCAATAGCAACATTAGATAAAGATAGAGAGAGATTAAAATTCCAAGACTTACCTGTCGAGCAAGGACGTAACAAAATTGCTTCTTTCTTAGCAGATCATCACAAGAGGTAAAAACCTTCTTCACATACTGCCAAAGCACACAAAGAAAATCAATAAAACAGGAGAGTAGGTGAGGCAAAGATCATTTGATTAATCTACCTCATTTTCCGTATACATGCACATGTTACCCAAGTCACTATCATCAAAATTTCAATACTAACTGTTTGTTTTCAGTGTTCAACAGTGTTCTAAAAATCGGTCAAGTCGGCCAACTAGTCGGCCCCAAGTTGCTAGTCGGAGGTCCCCCGACTTGATCGAAACCCGACTAGTCGGGCAAAAGTTGGCAATTAGTCTGCCAAGTCGGCAATTAGTCGGCCAAAAATCGCTAGTTGGCAGCTGACCGACTAGCGTTTTAAAACCTTGGTGTTCAATACTTAAAATACATAGGGAAAAGAAGGAAAGAAAACATTGGAGATGACAATAAACAGCAAACCTGCATGTTGTCAAGGAATAGAGCAATCTGAAGTGCACGAGGGTATTCTTCAAATTTAAGATAAATCGAATATGCAATATCCAAAACTACCATAGCATCTGGTCCTGGTAGGTATCTGCAAGGCATTGAGAGCAAAACATCATCATCACAGAGAGAGAGAGAGAGAGAGAGAGAGAGAGAGAGAGAGAGAGAGAGAGAGAGAGAGAGAGAGAGAGAGAGAGAGAGATGCTAACATCCAAACCAAAAAACAATGAAGCATGCAAATGAAAGAATAGAAGATGATAAAAGGCAATATTGGCATGACTGATCAAAAAATAAATATATATTATCGGCGCGACTTACATGTCCATAACTGTGAGCACATTATTGCAGCATTTTATCAGTTTCTTATTAACACCAAAAAATAAGCCAATTCAAAGGTTAAAATGCAAATAGGCTTGCTTTAGCTTTGATATATATATGTGTGTATGTGTGTGTGCGCGCATGTACCATGCATGAGCATATTCATTTATAAGATAATCGACACATAAACTCATCTCCTATACTTGCAGTTGCAGTTAAAGGACCCCTTAAATCATAAACAACAACACAACAACAACAAAAACAAAACCCATCTAGTCCCCAATCATTGGGGGTATGGGCAGGGATGATTGGAGACAGACCTAACCTTTGGCAAGATTTGCACAAAGTGGCTGCTCTCAGAATACCACTGAAATAGTGGCCCCCCTAAACCTCCAAGAACCGAGGAGCTACATGAACGTTTTGCTGCAGAATCATGCCCCCAAATCAAAGTCGAAAGGCATGGCATTTGAGTTCAACTAATTTCAATATAGCTTAGATTATCATAACAGCTGTTGGTAGTCAGAGTGTGGTAATTATCCTAAAGCAGTGTAATAGGTTGAACTTCAACTTGGAATTTAAAAGATCCTTAATGAGAGCCACACTGCATAATGCAGATACCAAAGTAATGGTATCAATTATCAAAGTTCAAAAGACAAAGCAACATTCAGGAAGGCATTCTCAAAAGTTAATTTTATATTCCCAGGACTCAAACCTTGCCACATTGGTGATGTAAGCACATGTCCTTTTGTTGTTGGTACGGTACATGTGATTCCCCAACCTTTGGTTGGTGGTACTGTCCATATTATCCCCCAACATATCAAGGTCTTCAACCTGGAATAATGCAATATATAACTTTCAAACAATATTTTATGTAAAGTTGCCCCCCGCGCGCTGGAGGGGGGGGGGGGGGGGTTATGTCCAGTATATCACTTTCATACGATATTCTAATGACAAGCTGACTGCAGAATACCTCCATTAAAAGATCAACAGCCTCGTATTCAGCATTGTGCTGCAAGAAAGATGCAAAAAGATTAGGAACACATTTCGGTGAAATGATTTACCAACTTATAGCTTCACTAAATGCTTATAACCATATTCAAATGATATGTGAACCTTGTCTCCTATTAATGAAGAGTTGAACCACTCAAAAAAAAAAAAACTTCTGTATGAGTCATACCTTCATGTAAAAAGCAACAACTTGTTGGACAAGCTCAACCAGATCATCGATAGAGGCCTCTTCACCCTGAAATGGTTTATATAAAGGAAGCAAATATACTTGAAATCAATTTCTAACAATGAAGGAAGCAAATATACTTGAAATCAGTTTTTAATAACGAAATAAGCAAAACAAAAAAGATAATGCATGAAATCTGTTAGCGTAACATATGCGCCTCAGTAAAAGGAAAAAGGCTAAAAAATGGTACTTATGCCACCAAATGAGTTAATTACCAAATATTATTGAAACAGTAACAATTATAAATGTCAAAAGTACGAATATCAACAGTATAGAAAAAATTTCACACAGAGAGATCCACCAACATGATAATAAAATTAGAGCATACAAGACCTTCATGATCAGGCCCGGCCCTGAGCCCAAGCCCACCAGGCGGCAGCTTAGGGCCCCCAAAAAATGGCCCAAACGAGGGGCCCCCTGCTGTAATGGGTTAGTATAGCACCCTTGGACTCTTTCTAGCCCAATAAACAATAAGAAAGGCCCAATCTACCTTAAATAATGTAGGCCCATGAAAGAAATAAAGGCCCACTTATTATTATAAGTCCAAATGCTGAAGCTTTTAGAAAGAAAAAAAAATTAAAATTTGAACCAAAAGCTGTAAAGCAAAGTGCAAAACGTCAAAACCTGCAACTTCGTTCTCTGTTCCTCCATTTCTTTTTTCGACAATATTCAAGGCCTCAGTGGAGATTCTAGAGAAATGAGAATGGAAGGGCTAATCCCAAAATGAGATTCTGGAGATAAGGAGATTCGACAATATTCAAGGCCTCCGGCTCCAAGTCTCCAACTTCGTTCTCTGCTCTCTCTCTCTCTCCTCTTTGTGATTGTTTTGTGCCCTAATCCCAAAACCAACAGGTATGCCGTATGCAATTCTGTAAATTTTTTTGGTGCTCTTGT
>JAXBDA010010156.1:0-11075 GCA_036023075.1 Gaultheria prostrata
ATAACCCTCACCGTTAACTCCATCTAACGGCCATCCGCTAGAAGGGAGGAAACTGCATTTTCAGAAAAAGTAGGGGAGGTGTCTGGGGTTGTCGGAAACCTCAGGGGAGGTAAATGAATTTTGCCCAAAAACAAAAGTTAAAGGAGTTAGAACTTCGAGAAACCAAACAAAAAGGTCAGTTAGGCTTTTATCAGGTGCCGCGGGCAAAACTTCGTACAAACCTTTTGACTTGAAATTACTAGTTTATCCCTTCCTTCTACTCCCTTCTGATGCAGATTCGTCCCAAATTCTTGTACATTTATCAGTATGCATGTCATTTTTTAATTATTTACCATATTTTTTTTATCTATAATATTTTTAAATTTAATTTAATAGATTTAATCTAGAACTATTAAACAGGATTGATATTGCATATATAATATTATAAATTTGAAAACATAGATAATTTTTTAAGGTGACATGAATAATGAAAGTGAATAAGAAATTTGAGATGGAAGGAGTAACTAGTAGTTATAGAATATCGGACAGGTTTGACTTAATGCAACAACCACACCCAAAATAACACATTCTCACAAAATTTGAGGGCCTCGCACAGTTTTGTGACTGTGTGTGTGTGTGTGTGTGTGTGTGTGTGTTTGGATGTGTAATTGTGGGTGTGAATTAAGGAAAATTGTTGACCTAAATAAGATACTTGGCTTATTTTTTTTGCTTTTATTTCCATTTTTTTCACATTTCTTAGTTTTGTGTCAACTTTTTGGTTATTTTTGTTTTTATTAAAAAAATTGAATTTAGATAATAAAGTTTTACTTATTCATTTCGTCGAGACAAATCAATAATTCTCAAATAATTGATGCTAAACTAGTAAATACGGAAAAAAAAATTGAATAAAGGATTTTCTTTTTTTTTTAAATTTTAAATATCAGTTAGTTTTGGTTCATCTCACAAACTTCAAAACGTAGCTGCCTTGAGTTGAATGACCATGGAAAGAAGATGATCAAGGTTGTTTTCATCAATGAAATTAGGTCATACCATCATAGTATTAGTGTAGGGTTGGGCTCCTCTTCGGTGTATGAAAATGAACCGGAGCGATCTAGTTGGATTATTTTAAGGACCGTTCACATTTTAGGGCTTGTCGAGATCATTGATCAAACCAAAAATCAAGTTGATCAGATATCTGTTTATATGATTTCGAAACGCATTCATCTTGAAATAAATGGATTCTGATTTGATGTTGTAATCTTAGTATATTCTATGACAAATGCGCTTTGAAAATCTATCAAGCAATACTCGATTAACTGATTTTTGGTGTGGTCAATATTTTCGACAAGGTCTAAAATCAAATTTGAACAATTTGAATTGCTAACAAATTAGACCCAAGAAGGATCCAAAAATGTGCCGACTGGACCGTCCAGATCCATTTTTATGGATGAGGGTGGATCCTCTTCCTTCCGCTGGTGTTTACCTTGATTATTACTACAAATTCAGATGATTGCTTGCTAAATCCTATGGGAAAGTAGGGCACGCGTGTCAGAAGATCAATTTTCTTGTACGGGGAAATCACCTCCAAATGACAAATCAGACCTTTCGCATGACCCCTGACCGGTGAAATTATTTAGTATCCTTTTGTCCCATTTTGTTTGCTAATATACGTGCCATTTTTTAACATTTATATCTTTTTATTTATTATCTTTTAAAAGTTTTTAAATTTTTTGTGTAATAGAACTAATTGAGATCTATCAAATAAGATCCATATTGTATATAAAATACATTATATATTAAAAACTACAAAAGTTCAAAAAAGATACGCATATTGTAGTGAACAAACAAAATGGGACGGAGGGAGTACTATTGATTGTTTGCATGTTAAAAGGGGAGCGGGAGCGCTGGTGGTTGGGAAAATGTTATGTGTCCTGAAAAACTACCCGAAAATTATTCTGAAAGTGAAATCAATGGTTCAGATTAACATTCAAGTGATCTAAACTACTGATTTCATTTTCGGAGAAATTTTCAGGGTAGTTTTTGGGGTACCTAGCATTGCAGTTGGTGGATGTGTCTACAAAACGGATATCGTCCTGAGCCAAAAATCTAATTTGAACCAGTTATTAAGGGGGTGTTTGGGAGCCTCATTTTTTACTTTTCATTTTCAACTTTTTGAATTTTGGTCAGAATTTATTTTGAATTTGGTAGGAGTGTTTGGGAGGAATGTGCAAAATGCATTTTGCAACAGGAGTAATGTTTGGAAGATATGTACAGAATACATTTTGTTAGTCTTTTTGTTAGGGGTGCATAAGAAAACCGATATAACCACCAAACCGATCCGATCCGGACCGAACCGGACTATTTGGTTAGGTTCTATGGTTCACTGGTCTGGTTATGGTTCTAAAAAACTAAGAACCGGTAATTACGGTTAGGTTACTGGTTCTCAATTTATGAACCACGGTTAGAACCGAATCAGACCGTATGATATTACAATATATATATATATATATATATATATAAATTATATAATATTTTTACATTTACAAATCACGTATCTTGATTTGGTAAGTAAATATTTTTTTCAAGTAAGAGTATTCTTTATTCTATTTAGAATAATAATATATTTTTTAAGAAGTTTTTAATAATATATATTACTTTACCGTACGTAAAAGTCTAATACCAATTTCAATTCATTTTGTTCCACTCTAATTACACGAGATTGGCAAATTGCTAATGCCTACTTTTTTGAATTGTTTTAGTGGTGGTACATTGTTAAGTACTTTGTAGATGATGTGGACCATGTTTGGGTTCAAATATTATAATATCCTATAATTATTTATTTATTAAATGAGTTGTTTTGGTGCTCCAAATTCTAAATAATTTTTGAATTCATGTATTGTTATAAAGTGTTCCTTAATCAGGTAGAACCAGAACCGATCCGATCTTGTGGCTTGGATCTGGACAGGTTCTACATGTGTATTGGTTAGATTTTGGTTTTGATTTTCTAGAACCAGTTAGAATGGTCCGGTAACTGGATTCTAGAGAACCGGTCAAATCCGGACCGTGTGCACCCTTACTTTTTGTTAGTGAAAATGGGAAAAGTAGAAAATGAGAAGTCAAAAAGTTCATCCACACCTCCTTTTCACTTCTTCTCTCTAAAGTCTAAAATGAAAAACTTATTTTCTTAAAAGTTATTTTGCCTCGAGTCTTCCAAACATCCAAAACCAAAAAATGTGAAAATGAGAAGTGGAAAAGGGGCTCTCAAACACCCCCTAAAATGAGCTTAAAAATAAGGATAAATTGAGCTTAACTCCCTCAAAACTATTACCATTTTGAACTTAACCCCCACAATTCGATCGGATACTAGCAACTTAGTGAACAAATTTCGTTCAAGACCTGCCGGAAGTGCTAGAATTCTCTCTCCAAAAGAGGCAACGGCCAAAGAGTTGGGTTGGAGAATAATATCGCCGAATGATCTAGAGAATAATATCGCCGGATGATCTAGAAACTAGGGTGTCTCCGCCATCGACATTCGGGGGTCCCACCATGCTTTCATTAAGATAATTTGAACCGTTCATCTTATAGAACTCGCAGAATAGTGTAATTATAAAAAAAATTAGATTAATCAGATATCGGTAGGTATGTCAAAAATTTAATTTTAAGTTTATAAAATGGACGACACAGATTCTGTCAATATTTTTGGTATTCTTGAACTATAAATTATTATCAAATCAACTACTCATTCTCCTAACATACATAATTAATTTGATAATTTTTAATTAAAAATATCAAAACATTAATTAATTTGATAATTTTTAATTAAAAATATCAAAAATACTGTAGAAGAAACTCACCTTTATTCTCGTACATAAATACAGTGAAAAAAGAAGAAGCGTGCAAATAGCAGCCGCTCCCCAAATCAGTACTACATTTATTCTCCACACAGAGGTCCCGTTACTTTAAGCTCTCCCGACGTTCTAGACATCCACTCTCCTCACTCTACTCTCTCTCTCTCTCCCCCTCCACTCTCCATCTCCGGTCGCAGAACAACAATGTCGAATCACTCGAACCTCCATTTCCTCTTCTCTCTCCTCCTCCTCCCTTTCTCTCTCCTCCAAGCCTCACCAAACCCAGACACCCAACCCCTCCTCTCCTTCAAATCCTCCTCCGACCCACTCAACAACATCCTCAACACATGGAACCCCTCCACCGACCCCTGCACCTCCTGGTCCGGCGTCTCCTGTCTCCAGAACCGAGTCACACGACTCGTCCTCGAATCCCTCCACCTCCGCGGCGGCGGCGGCTCACTCCAGCCCCTCGCCGCCCTCACGCGCCTCCGCGTCCTCAGCCTCAAACAAAACAACTTCACCGGCCCCATTCCCGACCTCTCCAGCCTCACCTCACTAAAACTCCTTTTCCTTTCTCACAATGACTTCTCCGGCGAGTTTCCGCCGTCGATTTCGTCTCTCACTAAACTCTACCGCCTCGATCTGTCGTACAACAACCTTTCCGGTCAGATTCCGGCCGGCGTGAACCGTCTGACCCACTTGCTAACTCTCCGGCTCGAGGCGAACCAGTTATCCGGTCCCATTGCGGATGTGGACCTTCCTGATTTACAGGACTTTAATATCTCCGGTAACAGACTCGTCGGCCGAATCCCTAATTCTCTCGCCGGTTTCCCCAAATCTTCATTCGGAAACAACCAAATCCTCTGCGGTTCGCCTTTGGATGAGTGCAAGCCCGGTTCGAGCGATCCGACCCAACCCGGATCGTCACCCGGAGCTCTCGCCACTCCCGTGGTGTCGTCCACCCCGAGCTCGATACCGTCGACCACCACAACGACGGCGCCGATTAAATCGGGAAATCCTCGTCACGTCAGCAAGATAAGTCGGCTGGCGATTATTTCCATCATAATCGGCGATGTAATAGTACTCGCCGTGGTTTCGTTCCTTTTGTACTGCTACGTGGCGAGGAGGAGAGGCAAAAAGGGGGCGTCGAGTATACTCGAGGGGGAGAAGATCGTGTACTCGTCGAGCCCGTACCCTGCGGCGATGGGGCAGCAGGTGGAGAGGGGAAAGATGGTCTTTTTCGAGGGAGCGAGGAGGTTCGAGCTGGAGGATTTGTTGAGAGCGTCGGCGGAGATGCTGGGGAAGGGAGGGTTTGGAACGGCGTACAAGGCAGTGCTTGATGACGGGGAAGTGGTGGCGGTGAAGCGGTTGAAGGAGGGGAGTGGTGGCGGTGGTGGTGGTGGTAAGAGAGAGTTTGAGCAGCAGATGGAGGTTCTGGGGAGGTTGAGACACCAGAATGTTGTGGGGCTAAAGGCGTATTATTTTGCTAGGGATGAGAAGTTGTTGGTGTTTGATTATATGCCTAATGGGAGCTTGTTCTGGCTTCTTCACGGTACGTTATACCAGCCAGCTTACTTGATACATCAGAGTAATTTTTTTTATTTTTTTATTTGGGTCCGACAGTCAGAGTATCTAGCCCAGCTTACCCGCACATCGACTCATTTCTCCCCCTGTTTGATTGACAAAATATTACTTTTTTGCGACCTGACCCGGTCAATTGTGTGAGTAGCAAACCCGTCGACCAACTGGACTAATCCTTCGGGGTTTTTGATGCATAATCGTGCATGTGCATATATATATATATACATAAACATGTTAGATGTGTGAATGGATCTGTTGTTTGTTGTATGCTGCATTTGGTTTTGATGCTTTACAACAGAAGCCAAGTTTGTCTTCCATTTCCCTCTTTTCTTCTTCCTTTTAACCTATTTCTCAATGCAGCTTCCTTGCATGATTACCCACCTTGTATTTTGATTGACCTTCTCAACCCAAGTAAGGTTTACAAATTCGTAAACTTCAGTAGAGTATATTGTAGTGTTCCCTAAATTGAATGGGTGATTATTTTCTGACAGTTGATTAGTTTAATTGCACTTAAAATCTTTCTCTAAGTAAGCAATAAGTATTGGTCTCAGGTAGGCTCTGGGAAGTTGAAACCCATTTGATGAAACTGGGCCATATATCTAACCAGAGTGAAAACTATTCAACCATTTTTGGTTAACATTTGGATGCTTATGGGGTGCTGTCCACCACTCCAAAATTGATAACCAAGCTTTTGATTCATTTTTGGATGCAAGTTTGTCCCCAGTTTCCAAGACTGGATGATGATGGTGAAGTTTGTTGCCGCTTGTTTTTGACATTGTGGTCCACTTCTGTGAGCTTTCTCATAAATTAGAAACAATCTGCATAATAACGATGGAAAAGGCTGCAAACCCAATCTTTTCCCATTTGGGGATAGTGATTACTCAATGCAGTGGCCAGTATCTGCCCTGACCCATCATTGTCTTTCTCTGTGGGTGTGAATGGCTTGTCCAGTTGTCCTCCTCTGAGTCCTTTGAACGATAAAGGGCTTTTATGGGCGAAGGGTTTGGGTCCTCAAAATTTTTGGGTCATCAAAATTTTTGGGTCATTTAACATGAAGGGCCCGATTCGTGACAACTCCAATACGTATTGTCCAAATACTTGGCATAAAATGTGTAAATACTGTTAATAAATGTGAATATGTGACAATGTTGATCTCTGACAATGAGCTTTACTACGAAACCCTACAATAGCGCGAATCTGTTGTCTTTTTCTGCCTCTTTCTTAGGTAATAGTTTTTGAAAAAATAATTGGCTTGTCTTGTTAAAAATAATTTCTGATGTTTTTTGATTTATTGTAATGATTCTTGTATTTTTTGGATTTTTTATCTTCTTGAATTCTTATAGGAATTCTTTTTCTTCGATGTTGGTTTTAACCTCTAAATGTTTTTTACGTTCAAAGAAGGAATAGAGTCCCCATCATTTTAGTCTTGGGCTAAAAAAAGCTCAGGCCAAATGGCTGAACAATCAACGGCTAATAGGCGGATGGAACCTTTTTACTCTCCATCTTTGGTGAACCCTCTGAGTTGGTCACCACTTGGATAATGGGTAGTGATAGATTTACAAGTATGTCAAGGTTTGATTGCTATTTGTGATATTCGCTGCAGGAAATCGTGGCCCTGGACGAACCCCACTTGACTGGACAACAAGGCTCAAGATTGCTGCTGGAGCGGCTCGAGGACTCACCTTCATCCACAACTCATGCAAGTCCCTTAAGCTCACCCACGGTAACATAAAGTCCACAAATATCCTACTTGACAAGGTCGGCAATGCACGTGTCGCTGACTTCGGTCTCTCCCTCTTTGCTCCTCCAACGACCTCCGCTCCACGATCAAATGGTTACAGAGCTCCTGAAGCGTTGGACCCTCGAAAAATCACCCAGAAGGCAGATGTCTACTCGTTTGGGGTCCTTTTGCTGGAGCTGCTGACAGGGAAATGCCCGTCCCTGGGGGATAACCTGGGGCCTGGTACGGGGTACAGTGGGGTGGTGGACTTGCCCAGATGGGTCCAGTCCGTGGTGAGGGAGGAATGGACGGCTGAGGTTTTCGATTTGGAGCTGATGAGGTACAAGGACATCGAGGAGGAGATGGTGGGGCTGTTGCAGGTTGCAATGACTTGTACTTCGGCTGCCCCTGATCAACGGCCTAAAATGAACCAGGTCGTGAAGATGATCGAGGAGATCCAGGGAGTTGAGGTGTCACCATCACACGAGGCTTTGGACTCCGACTCGCCTTCCATATCTGAAGATACTTGCACGGCGAGTCAGTGATGCGGTCTTTGTTTTCTCAAACAGTTGTGAGAGTGCTGTGTAAATCTTTTCAATTTTTTGATCTGATTTCGACTCGATTAGAGAATTTGTTGTGCGTTAATTACTTAGTTTAACAGTTTCTAGAATATTTATTATATTGAGGTTTCATATTAAGAATTGTCATCTAATTAAGCACTTGGATGATGATGAAACAGTCCTTCAAATGAGTTTTTTCGGAAGTCATGTAAATCTTTTGCTGTGGTTCTTCAAATTTGTGGGCCGGAGAAAGCCCAAATGCTACTATCTGTAGTTTCACGGAGATTGCATGAAGATCGACACAGCAAGTTGAGACTAGCCTTGAAGCAAAGGTCTACCGTCTACGTTAGGCAGATGGCTTAGTCCATGACCTCCCTCACAAATTTTAGTAGTTTGAAATGTTTTTGACAAAACGCCTTTACGCGCGCTCTTGCTCATGTTCTTGCACCTGCATTAGCTTTAACATTAATCCCGTGCAATCCCATCCCTTCTCATGTATAATACCGCACATACAAAGATAAAATTAATATTGGGATTAATAATTCCGACAGTCATTTCGGGTACTAACCATTGGATTTGGTACATTTAAATCTATACTAGGCAGCTGATACGCAAATCAAACGAGGCCATAGCTAACAACTCACCATTTCTTCATCTTGTTTTTCTTTTAGTATTTGTCAACTTTATCCATCATAATTACAAACAAATCAAATAATACAAAATTCATACTGCATTTTCTTCTTTCCAATAGAGAGAAATTTGCACATAATAAAAGAATCTCTAAGCCTATCTATCTGCCGTACTGCATAACCTTTGGTGCAAACCTCAGCAACCTATCCAAAGAATGAGGGGTAAACTTCCTTGCAAACAAGAAGCAAACATTTGTGCTTTCTCCATTATACTCGCATTTTTTTCCACTCCTCAGTCTCTCCAGAAGCTCCACGGTCACGTCGTTTCTCAGAAATTTAGCCGGGTGCGGACCTCCCTTTGACCAATCGACAAAAGTCAACGTTCGATTCGAGTTCGTCTCCCCAAATTTGGCGCTCACAAATGTTGGTAGGTAATGCTCATCAGCATAGCAAGAACCCTTGCAGTACTTTTGGTAAACTGGAAAGTACTTCCTGTCCGAAACAACCTCAACAGCAAGACCTCGGTCCATTTCAAACCATTGGGCTCCCTTCCTCCATTTGTCAATTGTTATGTTGGGGCCCATTAGGTGGTTGTACCGGCCACGGCCCACCGGTCCGGGTAGATCGTAGGCCTCGACGAAGTTTTGGGTCGAGTTCGTTAGGTAGGTGTAAATGGTGGAGAAGTTGAAGAGAGGAATGCATGATTCCGAGAGGAGTACGAAACGCTGGTTGGAGGAGTCGAGCAGTGCGTTGGCTAGTAGCCGACGCTCTGCTTCGACCATGTTGACCTGTCCCCATTCTACAACCTGCATTACACATTGAGATATTGGTTAGTTATTATAACTTGCGACATAGGAGACATATAATCTGAATTATGTGCGGGTGAGCATGGATCTTCGATGTCATAAAAACTAAAAACCAAATGAACTCGTAAAACTCGCAGAACCAAATCAATCCAAACCATCGAACAAACTTTTGGTTTTGGTTAGAAACACGGGCTAATAGCAAAAAGATTTAAAACAGTACTCATATCTTGTAGAACGAAAACAAATTACCAATTCCATTTTAATTATCCAAAGTCAGTAAAATCTATGACCGGGTCCATCTTTACATATTCTCAATATACACAGATATGTAATAACAGATCGGATCGGTTTGGAACTGGAACCATTTGCATAAATCATTCGATTTGATTTTGTTTATTTTTAAACCGATACCAAATTACGACAGTAGAAAATCGAATCAAATCAGTCGGTTTGGATTAGTATGGACCCTTGTTATTTCGCTCACGTCCTAGAACTATAGAGTACATCCATACATACACAAATTAAAAAAAGCCAAAAGATCAACTTATTACGAAAACCGAGAGACAGTCACTCTCTTACAATACATCACATAAAAAGTCGTGAAAAATTAAAAACCCGTATTTCTATATGTGTATGTATATTATGCACTACTACTTTTCTTTTGTTGTGGAAATTGGAAGGAATGAGCCAATGAGGTGATTTTTTTTTCTCAACCAAAAAGAAAAGCCTACGAGTACGACGAAATGTTATTCAAGGTCTAACCCCATGATTCGATCCTTGGGGAAACTTCTACTGTTAGATTTCAGCATACGCGTATCAATATGGGTGATTACAGAAAGTTCAAAAAAAGGAAGAAAACGATCCTCTTCAAATTGACTTTTCCTTTGCTAGTTGTCCTGTCATTTTGCAGAGCCTTAACAATGACTATTCAGTTATTTGACCATCATTTTTCTTTGCTAGTTGTCCTGTCAATTACTCCCGTCCTAGAAAGAACATAATCCAATTTGGTATCGTGTCTAGCAAAAATGGAGGCGGAGGGACAAGTAGCGGTTAACAGGATGCAACGGAGAAAAAATGTTTTCAAAAGAAATTATCAATGGTAAAATTTTTAATTCGGCTATATTAAAAAACTATCCTAGTAACTTAGTGCAACTTAGAAATTATCAATGATAAACATTGACCTATTTTCATTAATTGATACATTACTCTAAATTTCTCATATCACACACGAATATATATATAGTAAAATAGAGATTATTATTATCTTAAACCTTGCGTTCAAACTTGAATAAGAAACATGAGCTTCACTACTTGTCTACTTTCCTCGATTTTATTATATTCAAATTTTTATATGAAATTATCATATACTCGAAGTGAGAGAGTATTAAACAATCAGTCAAAAGAATTTTTATTTTCTCAAGAAACTTTATCGTACTATCAGTACCGTTGTACATACGAACATTATTAATTCTATCGAGCCAATCGTTTTAAATATTAAAGTATCTGCACAGGTTCAATATGCTATCTTTTATTGGTAACTGTAAATAATTAGGTTTCTTTCTTGCTTTCATTCTTTTTTTTTTTTTTTTGGTACATCGGAAATCTGAAATACAAGGAACATACAACATACAACCAAAATCGAAGAACAGCAGCGCAACAATCAGCCCGAGTCCATTCAAGACCGGGTTCCAGAGAAGAGAGATCTGCATCAAACTTCCACCGCCGGCTTGTCTTACCTACTGCCGTCAAACCCGTCTGCCGCTGCCTTCAAAGAAAGCCATAGAAGCCGGGGCCCGAGAATGGTGATGTGCATCACAAAAATGAAGGGGAGAATAGATCTCAACCCAAAAGCACAAGAGATGGTGAGAGGAGAGACGAGAGAAAGTAAGAGCTTAGGGTGACTGAGGGGAAGAGAGGAAGGAAGGGAAGAAGAAGGGGAAAAAGGAGCGGGG
>JAXBDA010010157.1:0-11073 GCA_036023075.1 Gaultheria prostrata
GAAAAAGAAAACAGATGGGGCCCACGTGAGGAGAGACGTAAACGGCATATATCCCTCCGTTACTTTTGTAAGCATTCTTTGTTGACGTGGAGAGAATCTGACACAGCCTGACTTGTGAAGTGTTTGGTAGCTCCCAATTGGCTGAGGGTACCATGTCAGCTCGCCAGCAGGGTACCCTATTTGCAACTAAAATTTTCTCGTATTCTACGCAGGGACATTGAGACTCTTTTTTTCTTCATTTTCTTTTTTTTTATCAATAGAGACATTAACTCTGCCGTCATTTTACTACTCTTTTTTTTTTAACTGAACGAAATTGATTTCTGAAAAAAATCACGCGTACACCACGTGTGTGAACACTATTTACATACCACTCTATCCAGACCGTCCAAATGTTTTTTTGATATTCTCAACTTAAAAAGCATTATGACTCTCTTTTCTTTTTCCTTTATTTTGGTCCTTTATGGGGTGAATTACGAAACAGTCCCTATTTACTTAGAAACAATCTCACTACAAATTTCTGGGACTATTTCGTAATTTCACCAGCTGAAAGACACAAAAGAAGAAGTGTTCATGTCAATTAGGGGAGTGTAGAAATCAATACTATAATTGAATTATTAGCATCTCCAACCTATGACTTCAAATCCTACATGGCAGAGAAATAAATAATTTTTGACATTATCTTTTGATCCAACCGTGATGTCAAATGTAATATCGAATTCGACGTGGATTTGCTTTAAACAATCTGCTTCAAATTTGACTCCTCGTGCCAAATCTATTTTTGGTAGTTTGGATTTCAAAAAGTTGGTGTTATTGATCTCAAATTTGGAGGTGCCAAAATAACACATAAGCATTCAAAAAATTTTGACATCCAATTTGAAGTTATGGGTTGGGAGCATTTCCAACTCATGGCTTCAAATTGGGATGCCAATTTTTTTGAAGGCTTATGTGGGCATTTTGACAACTCAAAATTTAATGTCAATAAATCTTCACCTCCAATCCTTGATGTCAAATTCTAATTATCAAAGTATACAATACCTACTTTTTGAATTCTAAAATGCCAAAAATAGATTTGGCATGAGGATTCAAATTTGAAGCAAATGGTGTGGAGCCAAATCCACATAGGATTTGGCACTCACGGTTGGATCAAAACAAGATGCCAAAAGTTACCATTTGTATGCCACGTAGGATTTGGAGCTATGAGTTGGAGATGCTCTTACTGCTACTTTTTTCTTTTTCCTTTTACAAAAATGGAATGGATGATTTGGTGTTCTGACATGTCCGCTAAAGAGTATTGTTCTATCATTTTACATCAAATCACTATCTATAAGAATCCACATCGCACATATATTAGAACTGAAGCTAACTTCTCACCGTATATGAGTGGTGCTAGAATAATTCACAATACCGAGTTTCCTTCCACCTTAGGTCCTGGATCTCATGAAAAATGCACCTCTCGGATTCCCGCAACCCCTCACTTGTCTCACACACCCCTCACTCGGGCGCCTCGCACCCCCTCACTCGGGTGCCTATTCAAAAACATCATCAACCAAATTGGTTGCAAAAGAAACTCTCTTTTTGGTACACATTTTCGCTTCATCAACTTTTTCAAAACTCATCACTTGAGCCACTTTCTTTTCTATCTTGCCTGCAGACTGGCCATCAATCATCTTTATGACTGTTTGCGCATCCCCTTCCACCACATAATCCTTTTCCCGGGAACAGATTGGCAGACCCAATGCAAACCGAAACCCTTCAGCTTCAACAACCTCGGCTGACAGAGGATGGATGCTCTTCTCCATAGTTGTTGCCTGAATTCTGAAACCTTTATGAAGACTCCCTTCATTGGGAAGTGGAGGAATCTAGATATCAAGCCAAATAGGTAGGTAAAGTATCCAAACTGAAAAGTTATACAACATGTTGGCTTTCCAGTTATAGGTGCACGTATTTTGCATATTATACTGTACTTGGTTGAGTTCGTACCGCAGGCCCCTAGTACTGGTTTGTTATTTCAGAGTTTGAAGTGTGCAGCAAATCTTGTGCATTTATAATTTGTGATTATTTTGGTTTCATAGTATCCACTTCTTTTAAGGTTTTATGTTGACGCAAGTACAACATGCGTTTCCATGTACTTTTTGTGCTTTTGGATTACTAATTTGAAATTGGTCGTGAAAATTACAATAGAGGAAGCTGGATGGACTCCTGATCATTGTGGTCATTCTCGATTTAAATCAGTAAGTGCTTCCGGATACAGTGCCTCAAATCAGATATCTTGGACTGCGGTCATGTGCTCGCTACTAAAGGCTTTGAGATTCTTTCGTTTCTCCTCTTAATGTACTTTATATAGTGATGAAGTATCTTGTACTAAAATACATCTAATTATATAATGTAATGTCCAAGTAGTCGACAGCGAGATACTCTAGAAATCTTTTGAAACTGATGGTATGAAATTGTAGTTGCAAGTGACGCAGGAAAGCATGATCGTGGATCGTTCTTTTTGTTTTTGGATCCGCATGATCATGGATATTTCTTGTGGATGCATTTGCTAAATTAGTATGCTGCGCTTTCTCCACTTGTATGCCTGTTTCCCATATATAGTTGCATGTTTTCAGTATTTTGACCTGAAACCTCTCTAACACATGAATGACAGAGCCAACTGCATTTTTTTTTCTGTGTGTGCTTCTACTGCTACAATTTTGTCATTCATCAAAAGAAAGGATGATTGCTGATGGATGCCTGTGTTTGACTTATTGCACTCCTTTATTAAAATGTGATTGGCCTGTGCTCATGGTATATTGATAATGACCCAATTGCAAAATTTTCAGATTTGCAAAGCTTTGAGTTGTTTTTTTTCTAGGCTATCGAACTTTGGGTGAGATTTTGTCTGGGATAATTGTAATTCAAATGTGGCAAGGGTTTTCAAAAGTAGAAAGCTGTTAATATTGATTTAGTATGGATGGAAGACATATACTATAATTCATAGAGTGAAAAACTAAATCTGAAGGGTATATACTTGTTTGTTTAATACTCCACTATTGATAATACTGCTTTCACTTAATTTCACGCCAGTATGTAATTTTGATAGGCACTCAATATTGTTTAATTGATATTTGCGCTCAAGAACTTTCAGGTAAATTGGTATTGAGTCTATTGACACACAAAATTGGCTCGACCATTCGCACGTGCAAAAATGGCACCGACTTTGTCATCAAAAAGTTCACATCAAGACAAGAATTTTCACTGTTTTTGCGGACTTGCCCTTTGGTTGTATTCTTTTGGTTGGTTATAAAATTTACTCATACAAAAAAAAAAATAAAGAATTTTCACTGTATTCGGCCCCCGGCGGACACTATTAAAAAACAATCGAGAGTCTTGCAAGCACGTCGCGTGGGCAAGTACCAGTACGTGCGGCAATTTGATGTTCCCATCACAGTAGAATAATTGCTTGCAATTGGCAGTAACAACTTGTTTGGATATAAACATTGCAATTGAATCTGGGTGGACACTCTTGTTGACTTTTCAAAGGGGTATGTACAGAATTTCAAGTACCTGTGGCGGCGTGCGTACGAGGCCGACGACGGAGTTGTACGATTTGTTTGGGGGAGTTGGAAGGAGAGAAGGTGAGGTTTTTGCCCAAGTGTAGGAATGCTTTTGTTTAAACCTGTTCTTTTTTTCCCTTTTTATTTCTAGGTGTTTTTTGTGCAATTTGCTTTGGGCTTTTAAGTGAGCGAGGTTTGGTTTTTGCTGTTGTTTGATGGGGTGGGTTGATTATTATTATTTTTTTATTTATTTTTTTTGTCATTCGTTATTCCTAATCTATTATATGGGGTTGATTATTGATTAGTTTTGTGTTTCATTCATATCAGATTTGCATTATTGGGTATTTGTTCCTTATCCTCCTCCTGTTGGGTTTCTTGTGTGAAGCCAGTAACATTGCTTCCCCACCTCCACATACAACAAGTGTTAGTTGTGTTACTATCTTATTTCTGTACGTATGTACGCTGTTGTTCTTGTGGATGCGTTTCATCATCCATCTTGTAATTGGCAAAATTTTGCAAAGGTCCAATTAGCATTGAGAGGAAGCTTAATTTGTTGTTTTTGACATTTAATGGGCTAACCATGCAGTGGGTTTTCGAAGAGAAATTAAAGGCATGTAGACATGGAGTTATTTGTTGAGCACTGTTTTTGGAAACTTTGGTGGCTATTTTGATTTTGATTTCGATTTCGATTTCGAAGAGAGTGAAACGAACCGAATGAGAGAGAGAGAGAGAGAGAGATATGATGTGCTGTTTACCTTTCTCCCAAAAAATGCCATCTCAGCATGTAATTTGCCATCTCAGCGTCCAAACGTGCCACGTACGCAGTTTCCATTAGCAAATTGACGGAAATTGATACGGGGTGCCCAATTTAATAACGGCAGACTAATTTAGGTGTTTAATTGAAATAAAACAAAGTCAGGTGTTAATGTGACATTGAGGTGTAAGTTTAGGGATTTTTTTTTTTTGAATTTTTCTCTCTTCTTTTTCTACCCTCTGCTCTACACTTAAAAGAGAGAACTCGAGACGACAACGTTTCGACCGCAAAAAGTCTCGACTTACTCTTTGTTCGTTAATTACGGTGACAATGAGAACATTTGTTGATACAATGATTGGTTCGTATTTTCGATTTTATTGCACAAATATAGTACTAGTAGTAGTACGGAGTAGTATTTTCCGGTAATTCAAAAGGCCACTACATCACACCATTATTATATATACGTACTAAAAGAACCACTTGCACTTGCTACCGTAGACTGCACTGCAGGAACTCACGTCCTCCACGGCTCCACCCATTTCACTGCTCCACAGGAAATATATATATATATATATATATTTTCACTAACTAGTAACTTCACGTCCCCAGTGCCTATCAAAAAACTTCGTCACCTCCCCAGACAGTTTGTAAATGAAACCCACCACCTGAACTTTGGGTATGCCTATCAACCGGCAGGAACTTGTGTCCTCTACGCATTACACCGCTCCACAAGAAATATATTTTCCCACTAACTAGTAACTTCTTGACCTCCCCACACAGATTGTATATGAAACCCATCATGCGAAATTGGCTTGCTTGGAACGCAAATTTGAGCAAGGATTTGTAGCGAACGAAAAGGTAGGAAGATACTGAAATGATGAAGATAACCTATTTTGTTTGTTATCCCACTCACTTACTTTTCTATGGGTAAATCCTCCAAAAATCCACAATCCAAACACAACCTTCATGCGAGCTAATTCCAGAAAAATTTCCAGCCAAATCGACAACAGTCCCAATAAAGAGAATAAAGATTAAAGAGATGCAATTGATTAACTGCAGCATCAGAGGGTTTCCAGAAATAGAAAACTTCACTTCCTCGGTAACTCCTTTACAAAAAAGGTCAGCGACTCACCCAGTGATGTGCCTTCGGTATCGCTATTTATTTGCAATGGGTCATCAAGTTACATGTTCGTATTGACAATTTCATCCTTTGTAACTAATCATTGTGATTCAGGTCATCAATTACTACTTCATGTACATAAATAAATATCTCCTATCGCAAGCTTTCCACTAACCATGCACAAAAACTGGTCAAAATGTGCAAAGCTCATTGTGAGTTCCTAGCCCTTTTTGCAGCAAAAATCTGGCGAAGGAAACCAAATTTACCTCTAGACCGTGCAGATAACGCACTCATGGTACCATTACTTGTGCCAGAAGCCTCGGTAGCATCAGATTCAAGTGAGGATGGTGAGGGTGGGGCCAGTGTGAAGAGAAATGTATTGAGCAGGCGTATGATCTGGCTGAAACTGGGCCGCATATTGGGATCCTCAACCCAACATGATTGAATGATGAAAGCAAGATCAGGGGATATATCATCTGGGAGACTAGGCCTCTCTTGCTGCATTATCCGATGACAATGAAAAATAGGTTAGCAATGAAAAAGTTTGGTCATGTTACTCATTTTCGATGAAGAGATACCTTACTAAGGAGGTTAAACGAAATAGGAGTAACTTTTTTTATTGAGAAAGATGTTGGAAAAAAGTGACCCAAACCCGTTCAGCCAATGGACGCCGGATGGGTTTTCTTCCTCACAAAGCATTGATTTTTATTCTTAGTACAGTCTGGTTATGGTAGATGGTAGCACTAAGGTGAAGTTAGACCAAAATTGACCTTAGAGGTGGTAGTTTGAAAGGATCTAGCTTTGTTGGATATCTCGCAATATGATGCCCTTGCTAGAGCTTAATGGAAAAAATAGATTTATATAGCCGACCCCAATTGATTGGGACTTAAGGGTTGGTTAGGTTCAGTTTTTAGTACAGTCTAAATATAAATATAGCCAAAGGATGCGATCTCATGAATTAAACGGATTTTCAAACTGTGAAAGAAGGAAAAGAAACATGAAGAACCACCAAGGTCATTGACTCACTGGCACATAAGAAGTGAAGCTAAAGAGTGATCCTTAGAACACATGAACAAATCTGCATCAAATGCATGTACTGATAAATGATCCGGATTATCATGTCCCATGCATAAAGGTGCCACTGGCATAACTGCCGCAAACACCAAGGTGTGGCATCATCTCTTGTATAATAACATAAGTCTTTACAAAACCTACAGAAAGAAAGTTCTTGATGCTATGGATATGAACTACATGACATGCGAAGATATACCACTTTAGGGATGTATCATACAAAATTTACAGGACACCTACCACATAGTGCACCCATGCAAGACACATTTAGTGCAAATAAGACTATAAATAGCTTCAATCCACCCACTTGCCCCTATAAAAGAAAAGTAAGACAGAGAAACAGCTCAATCCAAAGAGATTAAGACGATGGATTTAATACCTTAAAGGCAGCAGCATAAGCAGCCTGCAAATTGGACATGCCTTCAAATGGCATGCGGTTGGTTAACAATTCCCATAAGACAATGCCAAAGCTGTAAACATCAACCTTGTTGTTGTAATGCTTCTTTTCCCCCTGGCGCAATGTCACAGTGCTATACAACTGCAAGGTTACAGTCAAGCTGATAGTGAAAAGACTGAAATGTAAGCAGAAAACCTCGTAATGCAGTAAACAAGGAGATCTCTTCTCATCAACAAAAATTAGCAAAATCTCTAATGCAGGAAGACAGAACAAAGACATACATCATCAGGAGCAGGAGATTTGCAATTGTGACCCTCCCTCCCTCCCTCCCTCTCAAATTTGATTTACTTTATTAACTCCTTTCTAGAAGAAATTTCTTATTAATTAAATAGTACCTTCCCCAGTGGGAAGCATTCCTGGCCTCAGTACATAATTGACATGGGGAATGGATCCACCATCAATTACCAAATTGAAATAATCAAACATTGAATCCTTTGCCACTCCTAAAACGTTTGGCCCATCCACATGACGGTACAACTTTGAACTACAAGCTATGATAACTAGCAAATGTACATCAGCTTGTGCCTTGATAAAGCTACTTCTCTCATCATGCAACTTATGAAGTACCACAAGTGTGAACATACCACGTGTGATGACCCCAACCTAACACATTCCAAGTATCTAAAAATTGCCAATGAAGAATGTGCAAGTAACTTAGATATCAAACATTTCGACAACCTGATCATTCCAACTAGTAAGTGCCCGTTTGGCTAAGGGCTTTAAGCTGGGATTTTGGCATTTCAGCCAGAAAGCCCCAAAAGCAAAAAGCAAAAGCTAATCCAGAAGCCGGCTCATAAGCCTTACCAAATAGTAAAACTTGCCCTTTTTACCCCAAGTAAAAAACCATGGCAAAGTTGGCCAAAAGCTCTTAATTAAGTGAAGCAGGCTTCTTGTATTTTTGCTTTTTTGGGCTGATTTTGCAAAAGAACAAAGCCAGCATTCTCGATGCAAACAGGGCCTTCGAAGGTTTATAGACAATAACATGTCAAGTGAAACTGATCAGTAAGACCATTTAACAAATCCTACCAATGGTACCCCAGCAATTTATCCATTTAGCTCAAGAAAAAAGCACAAACCTCAGGAGCCATCCAACGATAAGTTCCAGTTTCTGCAGTCATCATCTCAGCTACAGATTCTTCCCTTGCAAGACCAAAATCTGCGAGTTTCACGAACTTCTGATCGGCCGTAAGCAGCAAATTATCTGCATTATTATGCCCAGAAATATGCTTGTAACTAGTGCAAGGGATGAACAATGTCAAATGCATGTTTTTCTCCTATGAGATCTTAACCGACTACAAATTCTTGATTTAACAAGTAAACAGAAACTTTATCAGCAACAACCACCAAATATCTTTCTCCTTGTCAGATGGACATTTGGATAAGTTTGCTGGAACTAAATGTGAAAAACCAGTCATAAGCATAAAAGACTTTACAATTGAGGTCACTCAACTCCCAGTGAACTAGATGTTCAAGGCTTGGTTAAATTTTCATTGTAGAGGAAGAAAAGACACAACTAATAGTTTGAGACACGTTGTAGTAGGACATATTTTACTACCTTGAGTCATTGATTAATGATCACCAGTGTTATTGCCATGATTTCGCAAATCCTCTATCAAATTAAGTGAATATGTAAAAAGAGGAAGATGAAAGAATAGGACACATAGTTGTCTTTTTGTTAAAGTACGACAGATAGCGGCATAACGCACAAGCAAACTGGTTCAACACATGCACACTCAACTTGGTTTACGTCACAAAATCCAATCACCATTCAGATTTCAGAACGAGCAAAATTATGCAGCTTCAGAAGCCGTGAGTTACCAGGTTTTAGATCTCTGTGTATAATCCCATTGGCATGTAGACAATCCATGGCTCGAGCAATGTCAAGGGCAAAGCTAATAGCCACATGCAGATCAAGTTGTTTGGGACGAATGCTGGCTAAGAACTTCCGCAGCGACATTCCCGGTAACAGCTCTGTAACAATCACCATCAAAGGATCCTTACAGGCCCCAATAAACTGCATAGGAAAGATGTGTACTGTCCTCAGCAACATTAACATGACAAAAAACACACAGGAAACAACCTGGGGTTGGAGGGTGGGGGAGGGGTGTGGACATGCGTGCTGGGGGGTTGCAAACCAACACCCCCCTCCCCGCTCCAATTGCACTGGGCTATGACTAGCTGAACTAGCAACAGACAAATACAAAATGAATAAGCTGAGAACCCGTAAAACACACAGTTTTCTAGAGACGCTCACCTTGACTAGGTTCTCGTGTTTCACCTTTGACATCATCATAACTTCCCTGGCAAATCGACTTTCAAGTGCAGCTCTTTCTTCTGAAGTATCACCACGATGGAGAACTTTTATGGCAACAATTCTGTCACCATACCTGGAAAGAATAACATGGCACTAAGTAAAAAGGAGCGTAAAATTAAGGATAACAAACAGATCAAGATCATTGCAGTTCAAGCGGTCACTCTGAAATAAGGATTAGCATACAAGACATACAACCATACCCTCATAAGTTCATAGGACAACCAATGTGAGGGAAAAAACAAATTGCACAAATACCACAGTTGTAAAACCTTTCTGACAAATGATGAGTTTGACGAGGTTAAATGTACCTTTTGAATAACGAACAGAACCATTATCAAGCAACCCTCGCACTTTATTAGTTGCATCCCAAAACATTAAAGATGTTTCAATTCTCCTTTGGGCAGAGGAGTATTTTATGTAACGTGACCATAGAATTTGAGAAAACGAATGTGACAAAACTAATCAAAATATCATAAAACTATGTATCGAGACATCAGAATACTAACAACATTACTTTTAAAGATTCATCCCAAATCCCTACATTACGAGCCAAGATTGCTCTTACCTTCCTTCGTAAACTTTTCCATGTGCTCCCTCGCCAATTTTCGATCCAATAAACAGCAATTTGGGGTCAACCAGCAAACTCTCATCAATAACAAATTGTTGGCTCGTGATCGATCCATTCGTCGAAACTGACCTAGCTTTACCCCCAACTGACTTATTTACAACCCGTTTCTCATGTTCCCCGTCTTCACTTCCTCCGTTCTTTTTGCTACAACTCATGTTGCAACCCTCAAATTGGTACCAAATACCTCATTTCAACCCTCCCTCATGTCCCACATCACCAACTCAATATCCATCCCCATTCCCCAGATACTATTTAGTATTCAACGCAACCGTGATTCACGAGTTCAATACCACCTCAAATTCAAACCACGTGCCTCATTTCAACCCTCCCTGCAACTCAATATCTATAACCAGATACTCAAATTTACAAATGCAACCGTGATTCACGAACCCAGTACAAGCTTCTCGAAGTACAAGCAAAAAATCCCAGTTCCACCGCCTCAATTAGTCCAGTTTGGAATATGTGGAAACTGAGGAAAGAGAAGAGTAAATAGAGGAAAATTTCACTGTAGTTAATACTCAATTTTGCCAATTTGTCTTCTCTTCCCCTTCTTTTCCCTTTCTTTCTATGTTCCAAACATCCTATTGAAAGCTATGATTCCTATACCAGACTTGACCAATCACAATAAGTTGCTCCCCAATTACTCAACAAAAGTCAATCGCTTTTCATTCGAAACCAATAACTTCGGTTACAAATTTCCGATTATTCAACTTGAGCTAGAAGCCTCGAATTCCGAACAGATAATTAAAAAAAAAAGTGAAACCCTAGGAAACAAGAAAGATGGGTACTTACAATCGAAGCATGCGTGCATACCATTATAAGCCTATATATAGATACAATCAGTAGGAATATAAAAGGCTGAAGTCTCGTGTGTTAAGACTCTATCATAAACCGCCGCTTGAGTCTGAATTTCCCGGCCGACGGTGGGATTCCGACGAAGGTAATACAGTAATCAAGAAGATGCGTTATTCCTCAGGGGCTCAGGGGTTCAAAGAAAAAAAAGGGGAAAAAAGGAAAGTGGGAAAGAAATGGGAGTGGTGGGAGTAGTACAGTACTTGTTAATGGGGTTTAGAGCAAGCCCAACAAACTCCCTAAATTGGCTCTCATCCCTATTTTAGGGAGTCAAACCCCAATATTAGGCTCCAACAAACTCCCTAAACCCCTCCCTAAAATACAAAAATGAATAGTGCCTC
>JAXBDA010010158.1:0-11067 GCA_036023075.1 Gaultheria prostrata
CCGTTTGAGATCTATACGAAAAGTGTGAATGCAGGCAAACTACAAACCCTGAACAGATTTACATGCTTGCACGATGAACAACAGAAGAACCATAAATCGAAAATAGAAATGAAAATTATAGTATGACGATGGCGGAATAGTACCTGTTCAACCAAACCAGGCACAATGCTTTCCAGAATTTACGGATGGACTTCGCGAGAAGTAAAGACCAGAAAGGGGAAATTAAGAAATCTCGTTTGCTGGGTCACTTTGGGCATCAGGGTCACTTTGAGACGTGCAACCCTCTCATCGCGATCTGTCGTTCCCATTCCTGAAATCTCTCGAACTCAACGTCTCTGATCTTCTCCGGTCGATTTGCCAGAGACCCAGACTATGCGAAACCTCAGAAGAAAGAAGGACCTAGTGGTGCGTCGAAGTGGTTGGATCGCGACGGTGGACACTCGATCGATTGCGAGCTACGAAGCACCGATACCTCTAGGAGTCGCCGTATCGCTGTGTCGGGACACGGGGACACGGCGGGACACGTGTCCGGACACGCCACGTAGATGGGGACACGGCTCATTTGAATTTTTGGAGGGGGACACGGCTGGGAACACGGCAGGGGTCTATTGAAATTTTTTAAAACTTTCTGGGGTAAATTTATAAGAAATCAAAACTTTTGGAAAAAAAGTGTAATTTAACCATATTATATAGACATCTCTCCTCTTCTTTTCTACTCATCAGTCGACTGGAAATTCTGGAAGGTACAACTCACGATCAGATCTCTCTCTCTCTCTCTCTCTCTCTCTCTCTCTCTCTCACACACACACACACACACATCTGCGTGTGTGTGATTATATATACAGCGCAAGTGCTACCTTTTATCAGTCGTTGTTCGATATTGCAACTTGTGAAGTTTTTTCAAGCAATATCTTTTCGGTGCTGCTAGAAAAAGGAAGAAAACCCTATGTTTCTGGTATTTCTGTATTTCAGCCATGTGTAAATGGTTGTTTATTAGTTCAGTTCACAATTTGCCAATACTATGTATTTCTGCCATCAGTATATTTATGCCTTCAGTACTTATTTCTGTATTTGTTTGTGCATCTAAAAGTTAGTCATGTAGACCACATTTGTTTTCTGAGTAGTGGTTGAATGTGAATATTGTTACTTGAAGTTAAAAATAAAATCATACATATATATAATATAAATAAATAAACACGTGGCGTGTCTCCCGCCTTGTCCATGTCCCCATTTTTTTGGAATTCCCGTGTCCCCCTGTTCGTGTCCGTATCCATGTCCGTGCATCATAGATCGCGAGCTTCGAATCTCTCTCTCTCTCTCTCGTAAAGAGTGAAAAGGGGCCATAGAGGGAAATAAGGGAAAAGTCTGAAAGGGGTGTCAACAAATGCAAAAAGACCTAAAAGGACAACACAATCCGCCTAAACTACAAGAAAACCAGTAGAGGGCAAATGAAATCAAGGGGTAAAATAGTCTAAATTGGCCAAATGACCAAACAGCTGAAATTGGAAACCCTCTCATATATGTGGTCCTTGGGTTGTGGATATGGTTAAAGTCAAATTAACATATGGTCCAAATTAGATACCACCAATGGTTGACAAATGAGCAATATGGGTACGATTGAATCTAATTTTTTTTTATCGGCAAAAGAAGTTTATTAACTCGAATAACAAGATTCAACAGCAGTAGACCTTAATTAACCAAACCAAACCAAACCAAACCGAGCCTTATGTCCCAAATCAGTTGGGGTCGGCTACATGAATCATTTTCCTCCATTGAGCTCTGTCAAGTGCAGCTTGCTCACTTAGCCCTAGTAGACTAAAATCCTTGCGGACTACCGCATCTAGTGTTAATTTGAGTCTTCCCTTCCCCGAAGCGTTAAACTATCCTATCCGCTCTCTTAACTACTGCATCCGCTGGTCTATGATAGACATGCGCAAAGCAGCTAAGCCTATTTTCCCTCAACTTCTCCTCTATAGGTACTATACCTACCATCTCGCGGACTGTTTCATTTCTAATCCTATCTCGTCTATTCTTACCACACATCCATCTCAACATTCTCAATTCTGCTACACTTATCTTGTTCACCTGTTGTTTCTTAATAGGACAACATTCTGTCTCGTAAAGCATCGCTAGTCTTAATGGCAATTCTATAGAATTTTCCCTTCAATTTTGTGGGTACCCTCTTGTCACACAGTACACCAGTAGCGCTTCTCCACTTGAGCCACCCCACTTGGATCCTATGGGTCACATCATCTGCAATCTCTCTATCTTGACTAATAATAGAGCATAAATACCTTAAATGGTCACTCTTTGGTATCTCCTGGTCTTGAATCA
Source organism: Gaultheria prostrata (assembly GCA_036023075.1). NCBI lineage: Eukaryota > Viridiplantae > Streptophyta > Magnoliopsida > Ericales > Ericaceae > Gaultheria > Gaultheria prostrata. Next base: position 2,335 of record JAXBDA010010158.1, read on the forward strand.
TCACTCTTTCTTCGTATGCACTTCTGGTACCACTAAACTTGTAAACCATATACTCAGTTTTACTCCTACTTATACTCAATAGACCTTAATTCCAAGAAATAAATTATATGGTCTTCGGAATGCCATACTACAGCCGACTTCTACACATTATACTAGTAGCAAGCAAAGGACGAGAAAACTATCAAATGAACTATTTGTTATTCTTTATTGGAACTGAACTAAGACTCTAGTTGAAACTCGCATATTACTTCTGTTATTGCTCAGCTAAGAAGAAAAACCGAGATCTGCTACAACAATGTGATTGTAGATTGCCCGTTTTACAGCTAAAATATGGCAAAATCTGGCTTTCGACAGATTAACTAACAACAACAATAACAGAACCCATCTAGTCCCCAATAATTGGGGGTATGGGGGAAAAAAATGAAACACAGGTACGTGAAAGATCCAGAATCCTCTAATTTACATTCACAGTATGTTACGTCTTATGTGAAACAACAGCGTGTCCAAAAGATACATATTTGCCAAATCAGGCTTCCGATTGATTGACATGCAAACAGAATAAAGGTAAACGAAAGATCCCAGAACCCTTTTATTTATATCACCAGTACATATAATATGAAACAGTGTGTCGCTAAGAAGAAAATATAAAACTACGACGAGATGCACATTAATAGGTTGCTATAACTCCCGGTGAGATCATTAATAGGTTGCTATAACTCCCGGTGAGATCCTATATATCGTACAAAGATGCAAACGAAAACTCCAGTAAGTATATGATCCTAGGTCCCAAGGAAATATTGGAAAGATTCCCGATAGAAAATCACAAGGTAAGAGAATAGCAAGTTTTAACCAGTTGTTTGTGATTGATGGCCCGTCTCACCTTTATGTTCCATTCAAAGAGGCAAAGAGCAGAAATTCCCACCACACTTTTCTGCCTTTTTAAGCCTAGGGAATTCATACAGCTTAAAATGAGGCCCTTCTCCCATCATAAGAAACTCACGTCGGAGACACATGCAGTTATACATCATCATCCAAAATAATGACCGCAGCATGGCAGAGATTGGTACACCAAGTTTGGAGGGGGTCATGCCACAGAAAGGAGAAGTGCACAGTGGTAATGTCTCTCTATCAACCACAGTTACCATTAACCACTACAGAGAGTCTCTGATCTAAACAGAATGGGTGGCCAATAATCCTCATTTGAACCTCATCCTCTATTTTTCTTCCCCGATTAGGACCCCAGTGGATGTATAATGCCACAGGAAAACTTCAGCTACTATGCTTCCTTTTGTTCTGGCCCTTGCCTAAAGAAAAAGTAGTTTTTGTGTATCGTGAATTAAGCTCCCTAGGTATAGGAGCTCCAGATGACTTCAAAATATCAACAAACTCTGGAAATATTTTCTTATTCTCCTCATTTACGAAGACAATTGCTGAACCCTCCTCCCCCAGCCTGGACGCCCTTCCAATCTGATGAACATACTCCTTTGTAGAAGTGGGCATATCAAAAACTATAACCTGTCTCACACCCAATAGATCAATTCCTCGACCCAAAACCCCTGTGGCCACAAGTACTGGAACCTCTCCAATGAGAAAAGACCGAATGATTTCTCTCCTATCCTTCATCGGCTTTTCTCCATGGATCGATAAAGCTTTCATTCCAGTGGTTACCACCACTGCTTCAGAAAGTAGATCTGCACCAAGTCTCGAACCAACAAATATAACAACAGGTGGCATAAAGTGCTGCTTGCTCAACAATATGTCAAAAAGCTTTTGTTTCTTCTTCTTTGACTCAACCCAAATGGGCAGTTGCTTCACAGCCCCGTTTGGCTTGTTTGGCCTTCCAACAGAGACAACATTTATGTCTTTCACCATTGAGCTAGCCATCTTCTCAACTTCTTTTGAGATTGTTGCAGAATACATCAAAACTTGAGGTTGTGACAAAGCCTGAAAAATCTGCGTAACCTGTTCATGGAAGCCCCTCTGAAGCATTAAGTCCACTTCATCCAAAACAAGAATTGAAACATTGTCTAATTCTATGTCATGTTTTGTTAAAAGATCAATAAGCCTGCCCGGAGTTGCAATGATCACCCCAACTCCTTGATTGATACGGTGGAGTTGCCCAGCCATGGGGTCCCCACCAACCACAAGTGCAGTTTTAAATGGCAAACCCTTTCCCAGCAACTTAGCTTGTTCCTCCACTTGTATGCAGAGCTCTCTGGTTGGTGTAAGAATTATCGACAATGGTTTTTTCTGATTTGAGAATTTCTCATGATTCAAGTTTGAGCAAGAGGAAATAATAGGAACCAAGAAAGAAGCTGTTTTCCCAGAACCAGTGTCAGCTGATACAAGCAGGCTTTTGCCAACCAAAGCAGCTGGTATTGCTTGCATTTGGACGGGAGTTGGCATTTCATATCCTGCCACTTCTATATTATCAAGGAGCTTTTGAGGAAGATTACAAGAACTAAACGACAAGACTGGTGCCGGAACCAAGTCTCCTCTAACATTAATCTTAAGTTTCCTTCTTAGCAACTCAGTCTGATCGTTAGTTAGAGACTGAGAATCGACTTTTTCATCAGTATCTTTTACATAAAAGCACTCATCTGTAGTGGGTAGCCTTGTAGGAGGTGAGAGACCAACTGGGACCCGTGATTTGGCAACCCTGCATAGAAGAGTCTCTTTGCATTCAAGGCTGCATATATCATCATCTGTCTCATCACATATATATTCCCCGTAGCGCCCACATATAAAACAATGAGGCTCCCCTGGTAGAGCTTCTCTTTGATCCCAACTCCTCTTCTTTACATCATTTACTGCATCAGAGCGTAAACCAGAAATTCTATAAGATAACAGAAGGGGTAAGGATATCTGCAACAAGCTGCTTTAAAGTCTTATATACAGAGCAGGCCTTAGATGATTATGCACATTACAGATATAATCCAATTTTCGTGCGAGCACTCCACGGGCAGAGGGAAAAGGTGGTATGAAAGAGAGAAAAAGGGACAAACATAAAGAAATGGACACTCAACAGAAAGAAATTTGATGAGAAAATGAGGATACTACAAGGATTGGAATATGAAAAATGTGTGTAAAGCTGAGTAAGTCAAGCAGAGAATTTAATAAAAAGAACACGAAAATATTGCTAAAGCTATCTAATGAGAAATGGTTGGAAATGATGAATATATGCAGTGTTTGGACGGACTACAAAGGAGGGCATATGTATTCTCTCATAAGATGAGGGAATCCCACCGGACTAATAGTGAGGATCACCAACACATCATCTACCGTACGTACCATGTTCTATGGTATTGGCTGTCTAACCAGCACGTCATTAGAAATGCTACGGACATAAACATCGGTGCATAGATCAGGACATAGAGTTATCCAAAACCATCCGATGAGTGTGGGTCCCATGTTTATCGTGTGGGACCCACGATCAAAGAGTTGCACACACATCTGTGCACAGATGTTTGTGTCCATACTCCATAGCATTGCTCATAGGTAATCCCTCAAATCAACTGTTGCATTCGAACTGGTCATTTACATGGTGTTGCCATGAAAAGAATAGAGTAGCCCATTGGCTTGTTTCCAATAGTTTTAATAGGAATTACTTTCTTCAGGTTGTATTCCATCTGAGCTCGAAAATCTCATCGTTACAGATTGTTGTTCTTAATTCGTGTTCATATAGAATGAGCTTTTCAAAAAAAAAAAAAAAAATGTTGCATTCAAACAAGGGAAATGCGATCCCGCAGGGCTCGTCCAATTTGGCCAATCAAACAGGACCTTGAAATTGAAATACTGGAGCTTCTAATATGTTATAGAAGAAAAACAAAAAATTGCAGTTTGGAGCCCTATTACGCTACCTGGTGCTTCATTGCCCTTTTCTGTCACTGTTGAACTTTCAAATTGATTACCTTTGTCTCCTTCCATTATCTGCCACAAAATTCAAGCAGTTGAAACTACAATCATTTGACTCGTTCCAAAATAGAGTCAAGATACCAAAAATCCAAGTAATTGGCATTGTAGTCATTTCATTTCAAAATCAGTCCCAGATTTCCGTTACAAATACACACACTGTCACAAGAGCTCTACAATTGTTCTTTTTATCTCTTTGATCAAATCTACAATTGGTCTAACATTACTCAATTTGACTTCAGACAAAATTCACTCACGACGCTCTCGATTCAATACAAAAAATGATTTAGTCTTTCCAACAGCACAATACCTAACAAAACCTGAAGTTGCATGGATATATATGTATGGAAATATACCTGGGTAGGAAGGAGTCAGTGATGGCGGTTAAGTGACGGGATTTCCATTCCAAGCCTCGACAATGATCTCGATGGGAAGCTTGGGCAACAATATATGAGCCCTAGCTCTTGACGTTTTCTACTGGGGAAAAAAAAAAAAAGAACCCGACCCGGCAAAGTACAAACCAGTATTTAATTGGCGAATTAGTCAAGTTCGGACTCGAATTATTTTAAACTTTTTTATTAAGGGGGTGTTCCGCTAAAAAAAAACTGATTTTGTTTTAACTTAAAAAATTATTTTATTCCACTAACAAAAAGCTTCCCAAAAAAATTGGTTTTGTTTTAACTCTAAAATCACTCTATTCCACTAAACCCGTTTTTTGGTTTGTTCATTTTGTCTTTATTTAAATTTTTTTTTGCAAATGCTAGTTTTGCATCAAATTTTTGTGGTTAATTGGTTCCTCTCAACGAGATGAATCTAAAGAGTATAAAATCGTAGTCAAAACTATTTTTTTTATTAAAGCCAAAAATACGTGGTTTATTGGTTTAATTTTGGCTTTATTCAAAAAATAATTAATTTTCACTATAATTTCATACTTGTTAGATTCGTCTTGTAGAGATGAACCAATAAACCACAAAAAATTGACGCAAAACTAGTAAATGCAATTTTTTTTGGAATAAAGACAACGAATAAACCAAAAAACCAATTTCTGGTTTTTTGGCCAAAAAACCAACATTTTAGTGGAACAAGTTGTAGATTTAAACTACAACTAAAGGTCTAAAAAACTAAAAACCCAATAAACCCTTTAGTGGAACACCCCCTAAATAAACTGAACTTTAATTAATTATAATTTGTTTAATTATAAAAGTCGGTTTATTTTGAGTGGAATTATTTGAACAAGACTAGTTTTGAATGAGTAAGGCTAAAATATGGGAAAACTCGATTCAATTAGCCTTACCTGTGTTGGGTTGTTTGGTAGCCGATCCATACGGATAGACTCAGAGCAACTCAACTTAGGCCCTGGGGCCTGGGAAATGGGAGTAAATGACAGGGTTGGTTTACTCCATACAGTTCCAACTTCCAATAGACCAGCGCCGGGGTGAGCCTAAGATCAGCCCAAGTGTTTTTCAAGCTCGGGGAACTTGCCTGTGTAAAGAGACTTGGTAGATGGTAATAGGATGCTAGCAGGCCAGATCTCGGAACCAAACGGACTCTTAGGCTCTCAAACGACAACGGTGAACACGTCATGAGGCACTCAGAATTATTGGAACAAGACTAGGTTTGAATGAGTCAGGCTAAAATATGTGAGAACTCGGTTCAATTAGCCTTACCTGTTTGGGTTGTTTGGTAGTCGATCCATACGGATAGACTCGGAGCAACTCAACTTAAGCACAGTTGTAATGGCCCAGGGACCTAGGAAATGGGCCTAAATGATAGGGTTGGTTTACTCCATATGGTTCCAACTTCCAATGGACCAACACTGGGGCGAACCTAAGATCGGCCCAAGTGTTTTTCAAGACTTGCCTATGTAAAGAGACTTGGCAGATGGTAATAGGATGCTAGTAGGCTAGACCTCGGGACCAGACAGACTCTTAGGCTCTCGAACGGCAACGGTGAACGCGTCATGAGGCACTCGAAATCATTTGAACAAGACTAGTTTGAATGAGTCAGGCTAAAATATGTGAAAACTCGGTTCAATTAGCCCTACCTGTGTGGGTTGTTTGGTAGCCGATCCATACGGATAGGCTCGGATCAACTCAACTTAGGCCCAATTGTAATGGCCCAGAAGGCCTGGGAAAATGGGCCTAAATGACAGGGTTGGTTTACTCCATATAGTTCCAACTTCTAATGGACCAGTGCCGGGGCGAACCTAAGATCGGCCCAAGTGTTTTTCAAGCTCGGGAACTTGCCTGTGTAAAAAGACTTGGCAGATGGTAATAGGATGCTAGCAGGCCAAGTCTCCGAACCAGACGGTCTCTTAGGCTCTCGAACGGCAACGGTGAACACGTCATGAGGCACTGCTGACTGCAATGGGAGCGAGCTCTAACTTGATGCACATCATGATTTCTTTGGGTTCCGACACCAATGCAATGTTTTTGCAGACTCTTTTGTTTTGTGTTGTTTTCTTGTATTTCCTGATCTCTGTGTCCCATGTATTAGTTGTGTTATTAATGTACGTTTTCAATATTTTGGAAGTATCATGTGACATTTTCACGTAGTACTCTTAACAAATCACGTAGCGGTCAATTTTAAGGGTGAGACATCAACAAATATTTTTCTTAACTTCACAAAAAGAAAAATAAAATTGGTACAATAAGAAAAAAAAGTGCATTGAGAGACATTTTTCTTGGATTGTTGAGAGATAAAGAGTGCCTTAATTAAATTGTGTATGTCGCGGTAACTTATTGGTTGAAAGTACCATGTAAGTGATGCAACATATTATTTCGAGAGTGACTAATGATAAGTCGTTCTAAGGATAAAGACCTCGTGAAGAAAGGTATGAATGACAAAAAGGAAATCCCCCTCCCCTGCATGGGGAGAATATTGTGTCTGCAGGAAGAGCTCTTGAGGCAGGCGTTTCCCCCTGATATTGTGTTGGCAGGAAGAATACCCGCTAATTAGTCGTTAGCAAATTTTAATTAGGCATCCTATACAAAAAAAAAAGATACTTATGATTCCATTAGAGCATCCGCATTTGACGCTAGCTAGAGATGTTTGTTATATGACAAAAAATGTCAAAAGTGGGACCCAAAAATTATGTGTTAGAGAGTTGTTAGGTAAAGAATGAAAAAGTGGTCCATTTGATATTTTTAAGAGTGTTTTTAGTGTTTGTTAAAGTTAAAACAAGAATTGAAGTGGGACCCATCTATATTTTTTTCCTCCCTTTTTATCTCTTCTTTTGTCTCTCTCCGGCGTTTTTACTGCATGAGTTAGAGGACTCAGACTTCCCTCCCTTTCCCTCTCTCACTATTCTTTCTCCTTGGGTCCCACAAAAACATGGTTACCGTACTCTCCAAAGATAGAGCACCTCTAGAGTCTGACCCTAAAGAGGACCTCTAAAAGTGTCTCTAAAAATGTCAAATGAAGCAAAAAAAAATGGTTTTTATTGTTAGTTGCCTAAAGTCTTACACAAAAGTGGTCTAAAAATGTCAAATGTGGATGCTCTTATAATTTCATCCTAAAATGTGTTAATTGGACAATTGTACCCTTATTTATTCCATAAGTAATATATATTGTATAGACTAATAATATATACTAATAATTGGTCCAAAAATTCCGGGATTACATTTCTGTTTTTCACTCCCTGATTTCACGCCAATTACTAATCCATTGTAAGTTCAAAAGATCTCATAAATGGTAATCACATCCAGTTTGATTTCCATTATTAGTTAAAAAAGGAATGATACGTTTAATGTCAAATACATCCAAGGGATTTTTACCTATTTTTCATTCTCTCTCTCTCTCTCTACCCATCGCCGCCCACTTTCTCATCTCTGGGGATCAAAAGAGACCATGCTGGAATAGCGGCGGCGATTTGCACCCCACCTCCATGAAGGCCGTCGCCCACTCTTTCTCTGTGGAACGCAACATCGTAGTTGTCGATCTGCACGATCTCCACAGCCGTTCATCGCCGCCAATCTCCGTAGTCGTTCATCGCCGCCGATCTCCATAACCGCTTTTCGGATAGTAAAAAAAAAAATGCTTCGAGTTATTTCCTTGGTACTTTCGTTTCTATTTCTGCATGTTGTTGGTTTGTTCAAGTTTTTCTCATTTTGGATTGTTAAAAAAGGTGTACAATGTTGGGTTTTTTTTTTTCCGATTCAAGACTGGTGTTTTGAATAGTATTTTCGATATAGTAAAAATGGTAAATCAATAAACCATGTTCATATGCCCTTTAAAAGATGGTTATTTCATATAGTGAATATGGTTTATTGATTAACCATTTTGGTGATTTGATACTTGATGATTTGATACAGTAAAAGTGGAAAATCAATAAACCGTATGAAATAAACAACACGTGAACATGGTTTATAGATTTTCCATATTGGGTAATTTGAACCATTAACATATGGTTTATTGGTTTACCACTTCGGTGATTCGACAAAGTAAAGATGATAAATCCAACACATGATTCAACCATGCTTTTCATGTGATTTTATGGTGCATTAATCAACCATATTTTTCATGATTTTGGCTTGGGTTGTAGTTTTATGGTGCATTAATCTATCATACGTCTCATAGTTTTTTTTATGGTGCATTAATCTACCATCTTTTTATGGTTTTTTTGTATATGCAATCCAACTTTTGGATTACTACAAAAGTGCATGAAATTAATTTCTCATGACTCGTGTTTTTAGGATAAAATATCATGATGTTTTTAGGATAAAATATCATGATTGTTTATTTTCATGTTTTTCTTTTTTTGAGATTTTAGGTGTGAGAATATTAGGAGAGAGAATTATAAGATTAGGAACAAGATAGGGG